>PVKA01038396.1:0-20283 GCA_004027165.1 Ctenomys sociabilis
CATTTCCTTTTGTATTTCTGCTTTTCGCTTGTTATACTAGGGAGACTATACGATATTTACACATGTGTGTCTGGTTTATTTCACTTATGAGTATATGTTCAAGTGGCATCCACTTCAGTATAAATGCTTCAAACTTATCATTCTTAATAGCTGAGTAATACTCCATTCTATAGAAACGATGTTTACAACAAAGAGGAAAGTTTGATGGTGATAACTATGGCGGTGGTGGGAACTATAATGATTTTAGAAATTACAGTGGACAGCAGCAGTCAGATTATGGACCCATGAAGGGGGCCGCTTTGGTGGAAGAAGCTCTGGCAGTCCTTGTGGTGGTGGTTATGGATCTAATGGTGGAAGTGGTGGATACGGTAGCAGAAGTTTTTTAAAAACAAGAGAAAAAGCTACAGTTCTTAGCAGGAGAAAGAGTAAGGAGTTGTCAGGAAAGCTGCAGGTTACCTTGAGACAGTTGTCCCAAATGCATTAGAGGAACTGAAAAAATCTGCCACAGAAGGAACAATGATCCATAGTCAGAAAACTTACTGTAGCTTGAACAGGAAACCTTTCTGGTTCAGGACTGTTATAGCCACAGTTTGCAAAGAGTGCACCTATTGATTAATGTGATGTAGTATCAATTAGATGCACATTCCTGAGGTGTTTTATCTGGTGTAGCTTTGTCTTTTTCTTTCTTTTCATTACCTTTTTTTTTTGGTCTTGCACAATTTGTTTTAATTTTAGCAGAATTTTTACATATACATTTTACATAATTATTTGAGATAATAGAAGCATTTCATTGTAATATATGGCACTATTTTATATAGAAATGAACAATTTTCTTTAATCTTTGGCTAATGTTCTACAGTTCTTCAGGCAGAATAGCATTGTTTTTCTTCAGTTTGCTGTCTCTGTCACCCAGACATCATTGTCTCCCTTGGTAAACTTTCATTACATCAGGTATATTGCCCTGTAAATTGTGGTAGTGGTACCAGAAATAAAAAATTAAAGAATTTTTAACTTTTAAAAAAAGCTTGAGATAATTCTTCTTAAAGTCATATGTGTTGACATTTTACTGGATAATTTTTAGTCTGTCTTTTCTTTTCTTTCTTTCTTTCTTTCTTTCTTTCTTTCTTTCTTTCTTTCTTTCTTTCTTTCTTTCTTTCTTTCTTCCTTCCTTCCTTCCTTCCTTCCTTCCTTCCTTCCTTCCTTCCTTTCTTTCTTTTTTTCTTGTTTTTGTTCCAGTGATTTGATTCAGGACCTTGCATTTTCCAGGCAGGCACTGTGCCACTGCACCATGCTCCTGGGTTCTTTAGTGTATATTTATATGTTTTGATAAATGTCAACGTGTAACCACTCCATAGCAACAAATAATTTCATCACACTTAAAATGTCCCTCCATTCTTTGATTATCATTCCTACTCCTTAATCCCCCATACTGATCTTACTGTAGCAACTGATTTGGTCTCCATCCTTAAAACTTAACCCATCTTAGAAGGTTGTCAAAGTAGAAGCATATTACATGTATTCTTTTAAACCATAATTTTTAATGTAAAATAATATATTGTACTGTGTATCAGTAGTTCATTTCTTTTTATTGCTAAGTAGTGTTTGGATATAGCATGGTTTAGTTATTCATTTATCCATTGAAGTATATTTTGGTTGTTTCTAGGTTGTGCATATTTAGAAATAACACTATAACATTAACATATAGTCTTTTCATGTGTGAGTATAAGCTTTATCAGTAGACATTTTAAAAGATTTTCAAAGATGGACACAAAATTTGATGAAATTTGAAGGCCATTTAAATGAAAGATTTCTTAACAAGGGGGCAAGTTAGAAATATTGAAATCATTAAATTTCAAGATGATTTTATTTTATTTATTTATTTTTTGGTCATTTTGAGATAGGGTCTCACTATGTAGTTCAGGCTGGCCTTAAGCTCACTTTGTAGCTCAGGCTGGTCTTGAACTCACATCAATCCTCCTGCCTCAGCCACCTGACTGCTGGGATTACAGGCCTGCACCACCACACTTGGCTCTTTTTTTAAAATTTATTTTTGTATTATGTTTTATTTATTTATATTTTTTGCAGAACCAGGGATTGAACTTAGGCCCTTCCGCTTGCCAGGGAAGTGCTTATTCCACTGAGCCATCTCCCTGGCCCTAAGATAATTTTAAATAAACAGGCAACCTCCAATTACAAAATGTAGTTCATAAAAGAATTAAAGCATGTAAAACAACAAGAGACAAATTCAGAGCCTCGATCCTAAACTTCTGTATTTTTCCTGCTAGGCTTTTTTTTGGAACAACTGGCCTTTGTTTTGTGATTGAAGCAGCTGTGATCCTCAACTATAGCCTCTGATTGTTTTCACTCACTCCCCAGGGTCATAGTTGTTCTCTGTTTACATTAGGAGAGCCAAGTAAAGACAAATAATGATAGCTTTGCAAGTTGGTTCTTCTTTCTAATTGCCAGATATTTCAAATAATGACATTTTTGCAGGAATGAATCTTGAAATTATCTCCAATCCTGTTCTTTGTCCTACAGTTGCTGCTAGGCTGCTGATTTCTGCCTTAATTATGAACTATTTGTTGTCTAGGCTACTGTAGAACTGAGGGGACAGGTATAGTAATAGAACAAATGAAAAGTCATAGAAGTCTGTGTTCTTACTATGATTTAACTTAAAAAAAAACAAAACAAATATTGTGTTCCTTAAATTGGTGGAAACTTCTCTAACTGCAAAAATGTTGGATTGTGGTGTCAAGTTCAAGAACCTAAGGTAGTTTAATGTCAATGGAGTGCCCACTTTTGACAGGTGTAGACAAAGGAAGGGTTGTAGAAAGAAAAAATCAGGATGTGTGTGTATAGACAGTACAGTTGGGATAGAGAGCGCTGTGCTTCTACATAATTCTATGAGAGGCAAGATCTGCACTAATGGTGGTTGGACAGGATATTATGTCGGCTTTTAGTGTTATGGTCATCCACTAGGTAAATAATTATTGAATCTTTGATATAATTCAGCTATAAAAAACCTGTAAATATAATTTCATGTATGCACCTTGTACAATACCAAAACGTTATGAAAACAGTTTGCAATGTATTAATTCATCGACTCTGTATGGTTAAGGTGTCTTGCAACTGTCTGATTGACATTTGTATTTTAATAAAATAAAAATAAATGGAAAAAGAAAGATAAAAAAAAAACTTTTAATTCCTTAAAAAAAAAAAAAAAACTATTGGATATTAGTAGAATCTTTGAGGGGAACATTGTAGAGGAAAATGTTTTAAAAACTACATAGTACTTGTAGTATTTCTGCAATCTGACACTACACTGAACATTTATTATAAAAGTACTGTCTGTCAATTTGAAAACAAAAACGGAAAATTTTGTTTTTTGTCTTTGAAATCAAAAATTAAAAATTTCATATTATATATAATGACTAATAAGTAAAATATATTATTCCTTATGAATCAAACAATTTATCAAATATCATTACAAAGCTACACATTTTCCTATTTGACTTGAGTTTGTTTATTTATATTTTAGTAGGAAAATTTCAATTTTGTTGTTACATATTGTTATCCTACTGGTTATTCATTGTACAAGATGAAGACACAAACACTATTAGAACAAATCATTTTATTCATTGAATTAAGAGAATGTAGCTGTATATCTATCCTGTTTTGAATATACAGATTCACAATGGTCATTCATTTCTATCCCCTTTTTTGTTTAATTTTGTTACAGAAGGGTATTCCATTGTCATTTAAATAATGTAGGTGCATAAATTCAGCAAAATACTCCAGGATAGTCCAGTATTCTGTGGAGAGCTGCGAATAGCCACGCCTTAAAGACACAGCCACATCTTAAAGACACAGCCACACCTTAAAGACACAGCCACAACTTAAAGACGGCGCTGGCTTCCTCTTTCATCCTCACCTGGGGGTGGATGCTCTCCATAGCAAATAACTTCTCGTTTTGGCTAAGGCTAAGGACTAGGGCATTGCTTCCGTGTACCTGGACCTATTGGCTGTGCCCACGTGGCACTCCGGGGTTGGACGCCCACTGGTTCAAAAGCCATGAGCGGACTTCCCAAAGGAGAGACTAGGAGGAGGAAGAGAGGAAGAAAGATGAAGAGAGGAAGAAAGGAGGAAGGAGAAAGCAAGAAAGCTAGCTAGCAGGAGAAGTAGTATTGTATAGGGGTCCTGAATAAACCGTGGAAAGAAGAGCTGGTCGTCGCGTCTTCCTTGCCGGCGAGGTTGCGCGCGACAACTATTCCATAATGACAGGTTGTTATCTGTAGCACTGGAAAGTCAGAAGTTGTTGACTTGAGCCTTTTAAAGCTCAGTCTATTAATATGACTTTACATTTTGTATTTCATTTTTATTATTTTCTGCTGGATGGTTAAGACCATGATAAAGCAAGACCTATATAACAAGAAATGTAACTTTTGTATCTGATAAGTCAGTCAAGTCCCCTCAGGATTTATCCTGAAACCCTGACCACACATTGTAGATCCATTGACAGTGGCAGACATGTGGATGAGTCACAGCCATTGCTTGACCACTTTTTTCTCTGCAAAAGCCTGAGAGGATATTTTTTTTCTCCAGGTGACTCTACATCATCGATCACTTTCCTCTGTGGCTCTATAATGTCCTCAATCAGAAAATTTGGATCACAACTAAGTTACGTGATATTAGAGCATAGGTTCTCCTATGTCCTGAGTGTTGACTGACCTGAAAGGCCAGGATCAAAATGTTGGCTGTCTTTGCAATCCTTGTTTTTCTTTATTCTTTGGTCTCCAAACTTAGATTGTTAACCCTCTAGAAGAAAAGTGTATTATTACCCTGCTTACACTATCTGTCTGAATATCAAACACCTTAGGCATAACATACAGGAGGCAATTTATATCAAGTACTGATATGTTAAACTTTAAGTCCATGCAGAATTTAAAAAATGAAAAAAATATTTTTAAAACATGAATAAACAATTACATGTTTTTACACAGAAATTTAGAAATCTAACCATCTACAGCATTGTCTCAGGACAGTCCTTTGACATTTTTATTTCTTCTCTCCAGTTTTCATTTATTACCATTTTTTAAACAGACATCTACTTGAGAGACAGTACGGCAATAATTCATATGTCCTGGCAACTAGTTTATATTTAGAAGACCAGAACGACAGGCATTCCAAGCATTACCCTGCTACTACACATTGCTACGTTCAGTGCAGTTGCACAATTTACAAGTATCAGTATCTATAGTTAGTCAAGGTAAATTCCTGCCAATTAACTGCTAGCTGAACAAACCTGCTGATGTTTTGCAGCACCATTGCCTCAGCCATCCTGTGCATATAAGTGCAGGGCTTTGCCCCTGTTGTGTGTCTTAGCTTTTCTACTTGCTCTCTCTTTGTTATCTAGTCCTCAAGTTCTCACTTTCCTTTTAATTGTGTTATACTTTTCTATTTGCACTTCTTCTTTTGAGTACTTATACTAGGTAGACTATACAATGGTTGCACATGTGGATCTGGATTATTTTGCTTATGAGTATATCTTTAGTGGCATCCACTTAAATGTAAAGGCATCAAGTTTATCCTTCTTCATAGCTGAGTAATACTCCATTGTATAAAAACACCACACCTTTTTTAGCCATTCCTCAGGTGAAGGGCATCTTAGTTGTTTCCAAGATTTGACTATCACAAGTTGTGCTGCTGTAAACATACGTACACATGTATCATAACGATATGAAAGTTTTAGTTCCTCTAGGAAAATTCCCAGTAGAGGGATAGCTGGTTTGAATAGAATTTCCAGCCCTACTTTTTTAAGGAGTCTCCACACTGATTTCCATAATGATCACACCAGTTTACATTCTCAGCAGCAGTGGAGAAGGGTTCCTTTTATCCCACAGCCTTTCCAACGTTTGTTGTTAGTTGATTTGTTTATGATGGCCAATTTTGTGGGGTGAAATGATATCTCAGTGTTTTTTGATTTGCATTTCACACATGGCTAGTGATGTGGAGCATTTTTTCTTATATTTATTTGCTTCTTTACTTTCGTCCTTTGTGAAGCGTGTGTTCATCTCAGATGCCCATTTCTGGATTGCGTCTTTAAATTTTGAGGACCTAATGTTTTTTAGTTCTTTACAAATTCTAGAGAGCAGACCATTATCTGAGAGTGCTTATTAGTTAAGATTTTTTCAAAATTTTTGAGCTGTATTTTCACTTTGTTGGTAATTTCTTTTGACATGCAAAAACTTCTTATTAAAAGGAGGTCCCAGGGCCAGAGAGATGACTCAGTGGAATAAGCACTTCCTTGGCAAGCACAAGGGCCTGAGTTCAATTCCTGGTTCTGCCTAAAACAAAAATAAAATAAAATAAAATAAAATAAACAAACAAACAAAAAAGAAAAGAAAAGAAAAGAAACAAGAGGCTGTCCCAGTTGTTAAATTTTTCAAGTATTATCCCTGTGATTTGACTTTTATTCAGGAACTTTGCCTACCCCTGTGTCTTCAAAAGTTCTATCTACATTTTCTTCCAGGAGGATTTAGTGTTTCTTTTTTTAATGTTTAGATCTTTAATCCATTTTGAATTTAGCTTATCACTTGGTTGTAGAACTGGGTGAAGTTTTAGTTTCATGCCTGTGGAGAGCCAGTTTTTTCCAGCACAACGTGTTAAAGAGGATATATTTCTTCCAGTAAGTGTGTTTGGCTCCTTTGTTGAAGATTAAGTGGTTGTGGTTGAGTGTGTTCATAGAGGCCTCTGCAATTTCTAGTCTATTCTATTGATCATCAGGTCATTTTTGTTGTCAATACCATGCTGACTTTATCACAGTAGTTTTGTTGTATAATTTCCAATCAGGAATTGTAATGCCTCCTGCCTTCTCTTTGTTGGTCAGGATTGCCTTTGCTATTCTAAATCTTTTCTGGTTCCAAATAAATTTTAAGAACTATTTTTTCTAGATCTAGGAGGTATGTTGGTAGTAGTTCGATAGGGATTGCATGAAATCTGTACAGCAATATTGGGAGTATGGCCATTCATGATGTTGATTCTTCCTATCCAAGAGCAAGAAATATCATCCCATTTCTGAAATCCTCTATGATCTCTTTTTTCAGAGTACTGTAATTTTCCTTGAAAAGATCTTTGACTACTTTTGTTAGATTAATTCCAAGATATTTCAATTTCCTCAGTGTTATTGTGAAAGGTATTGTTTCTATAATTTAACTCTCAGTGTGTTTGTTATCTGTGCAGAGGAATGCTATTGACTTTTGGGTACTGACTGTGTATCTTGCTATGCTACTGAATTCGTGTATCAATTCTATTAGCTTCCTGGTGGAATTTTTTGGGTCTTCCAAGTAAAGTATCATGTCATGTGAAAATACTGATAATTTAACTTTTTTACCTATTCTTATTCCTTTTACTTCTCTTTCTTGTCTAATGGCTCTGAGAGTAAAAGGTTTCATTTTTCCCCATTTAGGATTATATTAGCTGTTGGGCTGACATAAATAATTTTTATCAGGTAGAAATAGAGACCATCTATTCCAATTTATTGTAGGACTTTGAACTTGATTGAGAGTTGGGCTTTATCAAAAGCCTTTTCTGCATTAATTGAGATCATCATGTGGTTTTTATATTTCATTCTATTGTTATAGTGCGTTACATTTATATAATTGTGTATATTGAGCCATCCTTGCATCCCTGGGATGAATCCGACCTGGTCATGGTATATGTTTTTTATATTTTGCTGTATTCTATTTGCTAGGATTTTATTGAGTATTTTTTCATCTATGTTCTAAGGGGGATTGGCCTGTATTTCTCTTTTTTTAGTCATGTCTTTCCCTGGTTTCGGTATCAGTATAATACTTCCCTCCAGGAATGTCTTTGGGAGCAATGATTTCTTTTCAATTTCGTTGAAATGTTTAAAGAGTATAGAGATTACATGTTCCATAAATTTCTTGTAGAATTCATCTGTGAATCCATCAGGACCTGGATTTTTCTTTGCTGGCAGGTTTTTTATTACATTTCATATTTCAATGGCTATTATTGGGTTATTGATAACTGTTATGTCTTCCTGATTTAGTTTTGGTAATTTGTTCCTCTAGGAATCTCTCCATTTCTTCTGAGTCTTCCATTGTGTGAGAGTAACGGTTCTCAAATTAGCTATTGACAGTCTTCTGAACTTCCACTGTGTCTGTGGTACTTGTACCCTTTTCAGTCCTTATTGCTTGTATTTGAATTTTTTCTTTCCTCTTTATGATGAGGTTAGCTAGGGTCTTATCAATTTTATTTAAACTTCAAAGAACCAGCTTTTTGATTTGCTAATTCTTTGACCTGTTGTTTTTTTTTTTTGTTTATTTGTTTCAATTGAATTAATTTCTGCTCTAATCTTTATTATTTCTTCCCATCTTTGAGCTCTTAGCTTGGTTTGCTCTTCCTTTTCTAGATGTTGGAGGTGCATCATTAAGGTGTTTATTTGTTCCCATTGTATTTACCTAATGTGTGAGTTCACAGCTATAAATTTCCCTCTGAGAACTGCTTTCATCTCATTCCATAAATTCTGATAAGTTGTGCTTGAATTTTTATTGAATTGTAGATATTTTTGAATTTCTTGTTTAATTTCTTCTGTGAACTATTGGTTGCTGCAAATGGTGCTGTTTAATATGTATGTATTTAGTGTTTTTCTGGTTTCTTTTGTCGTTGATTTACAGTTTCATTGAACGGTGGTTGGATAATATGCATGGGATGATTTTTTGTTTTCTTGCACAGATTTTGAGCATGATCTTTGGACCTTCATGTGGTCTATTTTGGAAAATGACCCATGTGCTGCTGAAAAAAAATGTGTATTTAACTCTTTCTGGCTGGAACACTTTATATGTCCAATAAGTCCATTTCTTCCAAGCTCTGGTTCAGTTCTGCTATTTCTTTTCTAACTTATTGTCTGCTTGACCTATAATTTTAGGATAAGGGCATGTGAAGGTCTCCTGTTTTGGTTGTGGTTTTGCACATTAGATTTTTCATGTCCTTTAAGATTTGTCTTATATAGTTTTATGCTCCCATGTTTAGTGCATGCATATTTATGAGTTTTACTTCTTCCTCTCTAATTTTTTGGCTAACCAGTATATAGTGACCTTCTTTTTTGTTTGATAACTCTTGGCTTGAAGATGACACTGTCTGAGAACAAGATTGCTCACCATGCCTTTTTCTGAGGTTCTGGGTCTTGTAGGATATTTTTTCATCCTTTGACTTTCAGCGTATGAATTTTTTTATGAGTTAAGTGTATTTCTTCTAGTGTATTGTTGGATTTTTTTCCTATTCCAGTGTGCCAATCTATTTCTTTTAATTGGTGAATTGTATCAATTTACATTGATGGCTATAATTGAAATGTATTGACATGATTGACATATTATTTACCTACAGTTGTTTACTCCTATTTATCCTCTGTTTAATTATTTGCCCTATTTAGGGGGCTCCTTCTGTTCTCATTCGTGGACTTTGGATCATTTTTGTCCCTCTAGAATATCTTTCAGTAGTCTGTGTAGGGTTGGCTTTGTCATCATGAAATTTAGTATTTCACTTCCCCATCAAACCTCAAACAGAGTTTTGTAGGATATAGTAGTTCTGGATGTAATTTGTTTTTATAGAGGACTAGAAGTAGTCTGCTTCATGCTCTTCTTGCCTTCACGGTTTGTGAAGAGAAGTCTGCCATTGTTCTGATGGGTTTTCCTTTAAATGTAATCTGTTTCTTTTCTCTAGTGGCTTTCAGTATAATGTTCTTGTGTTAGATTTCTTGGATCTTGATTATTATATGTCTCGGTGTAGTTTTAAATGGTTTGAAGTTATCTAGAGTTCTGTATGCTTCAGTTACATGAATGTCAGTTTGTTTCCCCATATTTGGAAAGTTTTATGCTATTACTTCTGCCCATATTCTTTTTATATCATTTGTATTGCCTCCTTCTCTTCCATTGATGCCTGTTAGTCTCATGTTGTTCATTTTCCATCATGTTGCAGGTGTTGAATTATTTTTTTGTGCATCCAAGCTCTTTTTAGATATCTTAAAAGATATCTTTTCTTCCCTCTTCACTAGCTGCAACAGAGTCTTCAAGATATGAAACTCTATCTTCACTTTTGCTCAAAACGTTTTGCAGGCTTGTGAATGAAATTTAAATTTCCTCTATATCTCTTTGACTCTGCTTCTTGCTATCTATTTGTTTCCTGTATTGCTCATTCCAGGAATCTGCCCCTCTTCTAATATACTCTATTTGTTTCAGTATCTTCTTGAGAAGCAGTTATTCTTTCACTTCAGAGATTATTTCTGGTGTAATTTCCTCTATACATTTCTGCATTTGATTTTTTACTTCAGATGCTATTAATTCAGAGAGTTTTTTTTTATTTCAGAAATTAATTCTGATCTGATTTCCTCTATACCGTTCTTGTTTCTTTACTTCAGATGCTATTAATTCAGACATTTCAGTTGTGCTAGTGTCCTCTGCACTTGTTCTGTATGGGCTTCGAACCTGAGATTGCGTCTTTCTCCTTCTCTTTGTCATTTTGTACAGCACTATCCACTGATCTGTGGTGTAGTGTTTTGGTACATTTGTAACCTTAGCACCTACTAAAATTCAGGTACAGATCTACTAAATTTGAGTTCATGCAGTTGTGGCTGGCTTGAGTCTAGCTACTGTGCTCAGCTCTTTCCTACTGTAAACTTTGGAGGTGAACCTGTTGTTTCCCTCTCACAAGATGTTCTGCTCCTGGATTAGTTGGGTTGCATTGGCCCTAGTCTCTCTGCAGGGACTTCAGCAGCAGAGTTTCACCTCAGGCCTGTGTGCCATGCCTGGGCTGGATCTGAAGCTTCCAGGGGGCACAGGGGAACACAGAATGTCCCACACAGGCACAGTTCCTGGGCTTGGGCGTATCTGGAGGGGTCCTGAGAGCACAGTGGAAGTTCTCACTCAAAAGGTGGGTTTGGGCTGGCTCTTGAGGGGTGGAGGGGTCCTGAGGGTGCAGTGAATGGTCTCACTCATGCAACATGCCATGGCTTTTTTCCAAAGGTTCCAGCAGGCTTAGGGGATCACAGAAGCTCCCCACAAACTCGCAGGGTCTGGGCTTGGGTGAGTCTCAAGTTTATTCAGTTAAACCCAATAAGGTCAATGTTTAGTGAGATTTTAGCTTTTAAATGTTTTCATATGTTTCCCAAAGTAGTATCCATTCACAATGTATGTCCTTATAGAGTAGGAAAAAGCAAACATGTGAAAAAGACATGTACTCTAACAAAATACTTGATATAGTATAAGTAATAATTTTCTTCAGTTAGGTCAGTGAGAAAGAAGTCTTGTAAATAGGGATGCTATTATTGAGATTCATGACACCCTAACCATGTAGAGATAAATGTTCAAAGGAAAGAAAATCACTTGAAAAATGAAAGCATGATGTGGTCATTACACAGAAGATTAATATGTAAAAGATTAAAGAGTGCCATAAAGGGCTGTCTATCCATGGGAAAAATGGAGAACACATATACTTCTTGCAAGCTTATTCTTTGTAATGGGAGAAAACCAGTTTCTTTGAAATGCTTCATTCTGGGAAATATACAGAATCACATTGTACCTTTGGAGCCCAGGGTCTTTGAATAGATGTATAGATAATTAACAATTCTTTTTTATTTTTTTATTTTTTTTTATTTTTTTAATGCTTAAATATTTTTATTTATTTATTTATTTTATTGAACTACAAATGTCAATCAGACAGTTTCAAGACAACTTAACAATACAGATTCAACAAATTAATACATTGGTAACAGTTTTCATAATGTTTTGGTATTGTACAAGGTGCATACATGATATTATATTTACAGATATTATTTTAGCAGATATCTCTTATCAGTGAATTAGGAGTGTAGCTGCTTACTTATCTTATATTTATGCCCGAATTATATTCAAAAATTCAATAATTATTTTCCTAGTGGATGACCGTAGTACTAGAAGCTGACATAATATCCTGTCCAACCACCATTAGTGCAGATCTTGCCTCGCATAGGATTATGTAGAAGTACAGCATTATCTATCCTAACTGTACTGTCTATACACACACATCATGATTTTTCTTTCTACACCCCTTCCTTTGTCTACACCTGTCAAAGGTGGGCACTCCATTGACATTCAACTAACTTAGGTGCTTGAATTCGACACCACAGTCCAATACCGTCCAGCATTCTACAACAATAGTGAGTTATTCAAAGAAATTGTCAACCATAGCCATTTACAGCTCAGTGTAATATTATGGCCCCATGATGTATACTTCATTTTTATACTTTTCTGCTGGATGGTTAAGACCTCGCTAGAGCAAGACTTATATGCCAACACATGAACTGTATATTTCCTATGTGGTCAGTGAAGTCCTCTCAGGGTTTATCTTGTAGAACTACATTATTCTGTACTTCCTTTGTCTGTGTCATCCATGTGGCTGAGATACCATCTCACTCCAGAAAGAATGGCTATCATAAGGAAATCAACCAACAATAAATGTTGGAGAGGTTGTGGGGAAAAGGAAACACTTCTCCACTGCTGATGGGAATGTAGACAACCATTGTGGAGGTCAGTGTGGAGACTCCTCAAAAGAGTAGGACTAGAAATCCCATTCAAGCCAGCTATCCTCCTAATGGGAATTTTCCCAAAAGATCTGGATACATTGGATCATAGAGATATATGTGTACCTATGTTTATAGCAGCGCAATGTATGATAGCAAAATCTTGGAAACAACCAAGATGTCCATCACATGAGGAATGGATGAAAAAGATGTGGTATTTTTATATAATGGAGTATTACTCAGCTATTAAGAATGATAAGTTCGAAGCATTTATACTGAAGTGGATGCCACTTGAACATATACTCATAAGTGAAATAAAGCAGACACACATGTGTAAATAGCTTATAGTCTCCCAGTATAACTAGCAAAAAGCAGAAATACAAAAGGAAATGTATAACAACAACTAAAATCAATTGAGTCAGATAAGGCAAAGTGAATGGCATATGCTGCAAGATACTAATCAGCTTTTCTTCTGGATGGTTAACAACCTAAGATCACAAGTCAGAGTTGGAGAAATAGAAGAGCCACAAGGCCAGCCAACATTTTGGCCCTAGCCTTTCAAGGTCAGGGAAGACTCAGGACATAGGAGAACCTGTACTGCAACATCATGAAACTCAGTTGAGCTCCAAATTTTCTGAACAAGGAGATTATGGAGCCACAGAGGAAAGAGATTGAAGTTCTATAATGTGCCTGGGGAGAGTCACATGGAGAGAAAACTTTCTCTCAGGCTCTCACAGAGAGCAAACTCATCCACATAATCAACATTTCTAATGTGTTCAGAGAAAAGAAGACAATCAGGGGGCTGGGGAGAGAAATGGAATAAGCACTTCCTTGGCAAGTGCAAAGGGCTGAATTAAATTCCCAGTCCCTCAAAAAGAAACAAAAGAAAAAAAGAGACAGACAGACAGACAGACAGAGAGGACAAGTAGGACAGAAATTGTCTTCCAAAATTCTATCATCTAAATGGACCATGAGTGAAGGCGAAAGAGCTAAATTCTTAATCTTGTTTTTTATGGCTCACTTTTTCAATTCAAACGTCCATTGTAAAAAATGTCCTTGTACATTTTTGAAATTTGCATTAAAAGGAAAAGGTAACTCTTTCCTACAGAAGAGACAATATAAAGTATAATTGCCAAATTGAAAAGTAAACTAGTAAACTAAATTTAACTAGTGAAAGTCTATGATGTCAGTATAATAATACCTAGGATTAGTTTCTGAAAGTACATAGTTGTGTATGTTTCCCTTGTTTTTGTCAGTAGTAATAGTAAGCTATCTATGGTCACAAAGTTTTAGTAATTTTGAACCAGCTTCATATACATGATTGTTTAATCTTATCACAACTATCTTATAGATGAAAAATGACATTTAATCAGATTCTCTCATGTTCTGTATAAGATATTATAAAAATCAATACAAAATTATATTTCAAGGTGGCATTAAGTGCTATTAATGCGAAGACTAAATGAATAAAAGTGTGAAAGTGTTTAGAGTCATGCCTAGGCATAGGATGTATGCACATAAGTAATTTTTGAATGTTTGTTATATTAAATGTTATGAATATGGTTTTGTATAAAATAGATATAGTTAAACATAAAGGTAAAATATTCACACTCTTTTTTACAACATACAGAAATTCTCAAATGAATTAAATTCTAAAGCAAGAATTTCCTAGGCCCCTCAGATTTTGCAGTGATGCGCATAGAAATTGCAATGGTTGGACAAGGAGATAGCTTAGTGACCTAAGCACCTGCCTGGCAAGTGCAAGGTCCTGAGTTCAATCCCCAGTACCATCACCCAAACCCCAAAAAAGAAATTGTAATGGTGCCCTTGGGATATTTTGATCAATTCATTTTTTAAGCTAAAAATCTAAGAAAAATATTATTAGAACATTATACATAAGCAACCTAACATCAAATCATTTACTACATTATATCACTTGATATTATTTGCCAAGAAAAGAGAGGAATAAACAGTTGATAGATATTAGATGGCATGTGATTTTCTGTCATATGACTTAATTTTGTTCTTACAATAAATCTATGACTTAAATATTATAATTAGAACAAAATTCTAGCCCAATATTTCTCTGATTTGAAAACTGATACTTGGTCTAATTCATCACAGGCAGTAGATTTCTCAATCACAATATACCTTTGGAGCGAGGGTCTGTGAATAGATGTACAGATAATAAATATTTCTAATGTGTTAGGGGAAAAGAAGACAAGCAGGACAGAAACTGTCTTCCAAAATTCTATCATTTAAGTGGACCATAAGTGTAGCCAAAATAATCAAATTCTTGACCTTTGTTTTTCAATCCAAACATACATTTAAAAAATGTTGTCCTTATACTTAAAGTCATGAAATGGATATTGCAATAACAATTTCAATAGACCTACCATAAAAATCCCAGGCTGAAATTTAGGTAAGGGAAATTTTATCCATTTTCAACTATTTTGGATTGAAGAAACATTTAAATAAGATGTATTTAAATAGAGTCACACAATCATCAGAGTGACGAAGACTGAAGTTTGTTCATGTTAGTCAGTTAGATTGTTGCTGCAACAATACTTGAACATGTGGTTCCAAAACCTTTGGAAATGGTTTGTTGAAGCGGCTTAGGGAAGTTGGGAAAATGGAATTGAAGAAGCATTGTCATGCTGTAAACATAGCCTCATAAGTCGTTCTGGTTGGTGTCCAGAAGACCAGAATGTGATGAGTGCGCACAGTAAAAGCCTGGCTATGAAGCTTTAAATGGGAATGAAGACTGCTTGAAACTGAACTCAAGGAAATGAATAATTATTCCAAAGAATGTATCTGGGCTTTGCCCAGCTCCTAAGACTATGTGATGCTGATTAAAATGAAGGTCTCACTAATTTTGTGGAACAAATTTCAAGGCAGTATAATGTTCAGACAGTGACATGGGTACTGTGCACTTCATATAACTACATTTGTAGTGAGAATATGAGACAAAGATAGAGATATATTCTCATGGTTTTAATCTGAAGATTGGTTAGAAATGACTGAATGAATGAATGAATGTTTACCCTATTCTACTGTATGTTTAAATATTTATCTTTCTTTCTTCTGTTTACAGGAATTCTCAGTTGACAGTTTGCCTTGAAAAGTTTCAGAGGCGATGTTACAATTGAACTTTTCATCACTGATGACATTATTAACACTCTGACAGCTCATAGAGGTGGATTAAAGGCATGTCAAGGTGCCAGTGAGATAGCTCAGGGGAATAAACTATCTCATTAGTCAAGTTTAGGCAAGCACAGGGATCATGCCATGCCAGCCCTGGGCAGGCTGAGCCAGCCACAGAGTCCAGGCGTGGTGGTACACATCTGTAACCCCAGCACTAGGGAAGCTGAGTCAGGAGGACCACTATGAGTCTGAGCCACATAGTGAGACCCTGAAACAATCAAATACATTAAAAAATAATAATAATTAAAAAATAAAAGTATGTCAAATAATGAGGTAAATATGAGTTCTTTGGGGGGCAGAATGAATGATATGGTTCACACATTGCAAAATGTTCTGTTGAGATCTAATACAGCCATGAGAGGCTCATGTTCAGATATAGAGAGTTGCTAGGGAAGTAGGTCACTGGGGTTTTGTCCTGTGAGACTAAACTCTTGATACCTCTTCCTCTTCTATAATTTGTGGCATGATTTGAGCACCTTTCTTTTTATAAATTTTTTTCTTTTCATTCTTAATATTTTTTCTTTTGAATTACTTTTAACTTTTTTGTTATTGTTTTGTTTTTTCTTTCTTTGTAAATAATTTTTTTGAGCAGCAAATAGCAATCAGACAGTTTCAAAACAGGTTAGTAAGACAGTTTTAATAATTAGTACATTGCATACTGTTGTCTTCATAGTGATTAATCATAGTACAAGATACAGGCATGATATCCTGTCCACAAACACTATTGGTACAAATTTTTCTTCTCATTGAATTAAGAGAACGTAGCTGTATATCTATCCTGTATATTATGAATATACAGATACAAAATGGTCATTCATTTGTATCCCCTTTTTTGTTTGGTTTTCTCAGAGATGGCTGTTCCATTGCCATTTAAATATTGTAGGTGCATGAATTCAGCAAAATAGTCCAATATAGTCCATTAGTTCATGATAGTAGTGGGTTATCCATAGGACTGGAAATGTCAGAAGTTTGTGACTTGAGCCTTTTGCAACTCAGTATTTTAATATGGCTTTACCAAATTAGTCAAGCAATGGCTATGACTCATCCACATGGCTGACACTGACAAAGGATCTACAAACTGTAGTATAGGGTTTCAAGTAAATCCTGAGGGGATTTGACTGACCTTGTCAGGTACAAAAGTTACATTTCTTATTATATAGGTCTTGATTTATCTTGGTATTAACTATGAAGCAGAAAAGAATAAGAATGAAGTATAAAATGATGAGCACCTTTCTTTTACCTTACCCAAGATTTCGGCCTTGTAGCATTGACTATTTAGTTAAGCCATGAGCCAATGTTCATTTTTCTCCTTTTCATTTATGTATCAAGTATTTTGCAAGGAATAGGAAATTGTTTAAGACAATAACTTAATAAGCAACTAAATATTATGGTCCATCAATATATACAAATATAAATGAAAATATGACATTTGAAATCAAAATGAAAATTTCATTGATTAGAACAATAGACCTTTTAGACATTGTAAGATTCTTCATTGGCAGAAGATATATATAGTAATGTTTCTACATAAGAAAAATGCACTCAAGAGAATTAAATAGCTTTATTTATATTTATTGATTCAGTCATTTACAAAGAAGACTTTGTGTTAGAATTGAACATGTGCCAAAATTCAAAAATATAATTGTAAGCCATTAAGTATCAGTGTTCCTAAGAAAATTAAAGTAGAGCAGAAGAAGAAAGTATGTGCTCATATAATTTATGTTAGAAGAGCTGTGACTTTAGATACAAATGAGGACAGAATAAATTGATTTGTTCTGATGTCCTAGAACAGAAAAAATTATATTTGTGCTGAATAACAATAAGAAAACAAAGGATATAATTAATTAGAGATAAATAATAAGTGATTAAAAAATGAAAAAATATTATATGCTTATAATATGCTTGTGTGTTTTCATATAACTCAAAAACATGTGCTTAGTTTCAGTTTTTGAGAGAGAAGTCAGATAGTTGGTAGAAGAGATTTTCAGTCATTATCTCCCTAGAAAAACAATTTAGTAACTATCTGTAAGCAAAATAAAAAGTAGGGAAATATTTGAAATCCAAGAGAGGGATGATGGGAAATAATGAAGCACCAAATATAATAAAAGCTACATTAAAGAAGGTTGTGGGAATAATAACCATATGTCTGTCATTTTTTCCCTAGCTAGAATGGTAAACTATGAAGAGAGATTCAACCCATAAATCCTGAGCTTGGGATGGCGAGTGTGACTCTGACGGTTTCAGAGAGTCCCTGTATGCAACATCCCGGAGCACTGGGGGTAAATTAGTATGGCTGATTATCAGGCTAACAGGGTGATGCTTTTAGAAACTAGTACAGATATGCCACCGCAGAATCCTGAAGATCAGAAAGTCAAAAACAAAAATCAATTGTTTCCTTACATATCATCAAACACTCATCTGAAAAATAAATTAAGAAAATTATTGCATTCATAATACTATCACATGAATAAAATGCTTTTGACTGAATTTAACCAAGGTGAAGAATGATGTGTACATTGACAAATATAAAATAATTATGAAAAGAATTAAAGCAAGCATGAACTAATGGAAATACATTCCATCTCATGTTTGGAAGCGTTAATATTGTAAAATCACTTACCATTCAAAGCAATACAGGCATGTATTACAATCTGTAAAATGTATCTCCAAATGAGAGTAATTGAGAGGGTGTGCTGCAGGGATAAGAAAAGACAAAGGTCACTGTGAAACAGTATCAATATAATAGGAATGGGATCTCAGTAAGTGGTTTTGCTGAAACTGAATATTCATATGCAGAAGTATGAAGTCAGAGCCTTATATCACTTTATACACAGAAAAGCAATTCAAAACAGATTAAAGACTTAAAAGTAAAAATATGAAACCACAAAAATCTTAAACAAAAACCTCAAGAGAAACTTGGGTTTCAGATTTAACAAGGATTGTCACATATGGCAGACAAAGCACATGGAACAACAACACAACAAAAGAGAAAAGTGGAGCTATATCAGAATTAGAAAGCTCCCCAACAGTGGAATGATCCACAAAGCACAAAGGTGACCTAGACCACAGAATATTTGCAATAAAATATGTATTGATAAGATCTTTTTTTTTTATTCCTGTATTTTAGGGAAGGGTCTACAGGGTGTTCAGGGTCTCACTTCTAGATTGTATTTGTAGTGATTCTCATGTTTACAACCTCCCAAGTGCTAGGATTACAAGTGAGCACCACCGTGAGCAGTTTCAATCGCTGTCTCAGCGCTCCCTGGGTTGGTGCTTGCACTGCAGGGCCAAAGGATCGAGCCCCTCAGCCCGTTCCTTTTTGCAGACGCTTTAATCCACTGAGCTATTTGGCCTGCCCTCCTGATAAGTTCTTAATATTCAAAATATATAAGGAATTCACAGAACTTTATAGCAAGAAAACAAATAAGATACAAATAATCCAATTGAAAATGAACTCAAGATGTGAATTGACATTTTCCTAAGAAAATACTTAACATAATCATCATATACACTGAGTAATGCCTTACATCCTTAATCATCTATGATGTATAAATCAAAAGCCTCATGAAGCATCATTTGCACCTAGTCTTTAGCAATAGTAATTAACAATAACAAAAATAATGGTCAACAATGTGAAAAATAAGGAACTTTTGTACAGTTAGTAAAAAAGTAAGCTTTAAAACTGATATAGAAAACTAAAAATAGAACTGCCACTGGTGGTAGTGGCAATTGCAGCACTCAGGAGGCTGAGTGAAGAGGATCACTGTGAATTCAAGGCAAGCCTGGGGCTACATATTGAGTTCAAGACCAGCCTCAACTACATAGTAAAACCTTATCTCAATTCCCTCAACACTCCCCATCCTAATTTAATTCAATTTATACAAATTGAATTGAATTAGGATCTTCAAGAAAGATCTGTGCTTTCAGTTTAATTGCAGCAGATTAACTAAGGAGATCAGGATATGGATATAACCTAAATGTATACCCATAATGTATTGGTAAAGAAATTATAGTATAAACATGCAATGACATATTATTCACCCCTATAAGTGGAAGAAATCTCAGTTTGCAGCTACATGGAAACTTATCCTACTATTATGCTATGTAAAATAAGATAGACACAAAATAACAAATCTACTTGAGCTCACTTGCATGTTTAATCTAAAACACTCCGATCCATAGAAGTAGAGAATGAAATGGTAGATAGCAAGGCCTGGAGAGAAGAGACTGGAAGTAGTGAATCAGAGGCACCAAAGTTTTAGTTCCACAAGATAAAGTTTTGGTGCTCTTTGATAGAGCACAGTTCCTAGTTAGCAAAGCTATTGGCTATATTTAAAAGTTTGCTAATCAAGTATATCTTATGTTAAGTGCTCTGATCAGAAAGTGCTTTCTAAGAGAAAAAAAGGAAGAAAAAGGAAAAGGAAAGAGAAAGAATGAAACAAAAAGATAGACAAACAAATGAAAGAAAAAAGGCAGAAGGAAGGACAGAGAAGAAGCAAGAGATA
>PVKA01038397.1:0-20268 GCA_004027165.1 Ctenomys sociabilis
TTTTTTTTTGGCAAAACACTATTTCAATAGCATAATACAAATTACTCTTTTTGCATATGACAGAGGTAAATGCAGACCACCCTCCTAGACCAGCTCACAGTAATTACCTACTTCCCACAATTCTCTTCCTCAAGCCACTCCTCCTTCACAGCTGAATAAAACCTGGGTGTGGCCCTGGGTCACTCTCTTTGTTCCTTCCAGAAAGCCTTCTTCCTGGTTGGATTTAGAGCTTCTTGGTTCCTCAATAATTATAAATATGTTTTAGTGTCTTTCCTTTCACTGTGGGTTGCACTGGAAGTGGTAGATTGGAATTAACTTGGTGAGATTTCAATGATGTACCTTTGGGATTACCAATATTGTCTTCTTGGACTGAGACGAGAGCCTGGAGGGGTCTCCTACACCATTGAACAGAGATTGCTAAAAAATGGGAGGATAAGAATAGGTCATTTTTGTCCCATAGCCTTGCCTTCACCTCTGTCTGAAGCTCCTTGTTTACTTGTTTATGGAACCCTACACTGAAATCAAGATGAAATGACCAGTTTGGAAACATTATTTTTAAGCATGTTCTACTTTATATTCAATTAAACAAATCTCTCTCTAGAAACAGATGAAATCTGTGGCTCCTCTGCTAGGCAGGTACAGAATCAAATAATTTAAATACAACAGACAAAGCCTGGAGCTAGATGTAGACACAGAAAATGAGTGCCCAAAAGAGGGCATTTGGACAGTGATGAGGCCTGGAGGACTTAGAAGGCCTGAAGGACTTAGAAGCATCAGGTTGATGCTGGAGGGTAAGGAGCAGAGAAATAAGAAGTGAATTTTTATTAATCACTGAATTTGACATAATATGAAGGGTGAAAAAATATATATTTTTGATTCTACAAGAGGTAGTGCTGTTGATAATGGCTGACAGGTACTTCTGGCTAATCTGGAAGTTCAGAAATGTCCACAAGGCTTTTTAAAAATCCTCACAATTAAAAATGATGGGAGGGCCCACCAAAATAGCTCAGTGTATTAAAGTGCCTGCAAGCAAGCGCAGGGGCCAGGGGTTCGATCCCCAGGCCTGCCATGACAGCCCCGCTCCTGGGGCACGCAGAGATGGTAATTGAGACTAGGCATGGTGGCATGCACTTGTAATCCTAGCACTTTGGGAGGCTGTAAACAGGCGGATCACCATGAGTCTGATCTAGTTGTGAGACCCTGAACACGCTATAGACCCTTCCCTAAAATGTAAGTAAGTAAGTAAATAAATAAATAAATATGGTGGGAATAAAATACCTGTTCACAGAAGTTGTGGCAGGAAACTTCTGAAGAGAGGAAAAAAGAATTGGACATACACTAAGTGAGGTGTGTAGAATTCCAATTAACCATGATTAATAATAAAATCTGCATAAAGGCATATAAAATAAAGATCCCAGAAATTCAACGTAAAAACAGAATATTAAAAGCTGTTAGAGGAACTGGGGAGATAGCTCAGTAGAATAAGTGCCTGCCTGGAAAGCACAAGGACCCAGAAATGATCCCCAGTTCTGCATACTGTCTGTGCTGGCCCCATGTCAAGCCAGACACCAAAACTAGGTGTGGTGGTATACCCCTGTAATCCCAGTGCTGGGGAGGCTGAGACAGGAGGAGCTCTATGAGTCCAAGCTGCGTAGCCAAACTCTGTACCAAATAAACAAGAGTTTAAAAATTAAAAAAAAAAAAAAAAGATAATGCATCATGACCAATTACGATTCATCTCAGAGATGCAAACAAGGATGTTTCAGCATACGCAAATCAATAAACGTAATACACCATATTAACACAAAAACCATATATATGGTCATCTCAACAGATACAGAAAAAGCATTTGGTAAAGTCAAATACCCATTCATGCTAACAACCCTATGGAAAATCAGAATAGATGGTCTTCACCTCAATCTGATAAGAGCCATCTATGAGAAACCAACAGCCAGTATCATACTAAATAGACAAAAATGGAAAGTTTTCACCCTAAAATCAGGTACAAGGCAAGGGACATTCACTATCACCACTCTTATCCAATATAGTTCTGGAAAAATTAGCCAGAAATTAGATGAGAGAAATAAAAAAAATAAGGATAGGAAAGGAAGAAGTTACATGATAATTTACATAGAAGATACCCAAAACTCCACCAATGGACTTGTATATTTAATAACCAAATTCAATAGCATAGCTGGATACAAAGTCAACACTCAAAACTCAATAGCATTTATGCATAAATAGCAAAAACACCAAGAGAGAAATTAGATTTTGGTAACAAGTACTGTAATTCTCTAGAGACAACATCTCTTCCATAGAAACTGAAAAATATTAAATACTATGCTAAATACTATAATCTGAAAGTTTGAAAATTGGAAATCTGGTATATGGATTTTGAGATCTGTCTCTTACTGCCTGTCATCTTCTGAGGAATTTTGAAATCATTACTTGTAATTGTTACAATCATTAATTGTTCATTTATTATTTTTTCTTAAAAGTATATAAAAAAGAGCAATCAGGGAAACAATAACTTTCATAATAACATCCAAGAAGAATGAAATAACTGGAAATAAATCTAATGAAGAAAATAAAAAAAATTGAAAACTACAACACTCTGCAAAAGTAGATTGAAGAAAAGATATTCTTTGTAGGAAGAACCAGTATAGCAAAAATGGCCATACTCCCAAAATTGTTACACAGATTTAATTCAGTCCTGATAAAAATTCCAGCAGTGTACATATCTCACAGAATTAGAGAAAACAATCCTAAAATTCATTTGGAACTAGAAGAGACCTAGGACAGCAAAGGCAATTCTGAGCAACAGATGGAAAGTGGGGGCAATTCAATCCCTGGTTAGAAACTAATACAAAGCTGCTCTGATAAAGACAGCAGGATACTGGCAAAAAAGCAGACCTGAGGGTCAAGGGAACAGATTAAAAGATGCAGAATCAACTCCAGACACACTCAGCCACCTTATCTTTGACAAAGGGGCCAAACATGTTCAGTGGAAGAAAGATAGCCTCTTTAATAAATGGTGCTGAGAAATCTGGATTTCCACATGCTGAGGATTGAAACTAGACCCGTGTCTCTCAATATGCACTAAACTAAAGTAAACATGGACTAAAGATCTAAATATTAAAACAGAAATACTAAATCTGCTGGAGGATAGGCTAGATAGAGCTCTCGAAGATATTGGTAGGCAATGACTTTCTGATTAAAACCTCAATTGCACAGAATTATCACAAAGAATCAAAAACTGGGATCTCATCTTATTAAAAAGGTTTTGCATAGCAAGAGAAACCACCAACAGAGTGAAGAGATAACCAGCAATGTGGGAAAAAGAAAGTTTGCCGTTTGTTGTTCAGACAAAAGATTACTATTGAGATGTATAAAGAAAAAAAATATATATATATATATTCAGAGCTCCCAAATTTAAAGGTTCAATCCAAAAATAGACATCTGAGGTGAATATATACTTCTCCAAAAGAAATATAAACATAAAATAAATACACGAAAAAATGGTCAATATCACTGGTCATTTGAGGGAAGCAAATCAAAACAACACTGAGATCCCATCCCACCCAGAAGGAATGGCTAGGATCAAAAAGTCAACCAGTAACAAATGATGGCAGGGCTGTGGAGAAAGAGGAAAACTTTTGCACTGTGGGTGGGAGTGCAGACTGGTGCAACCTCTACGAAGATCAGTGTGGAGATTCCTCTAAAACTAGGAATGGAGTCCCATTTGACCCAGCTATTTGCCCTTCTTGACAAATTCTTCCCAAAAGAATTAAAAGCATCATACCACAGCAATATATTCACATCTGTGTTTATAGCTAAATCTTGGAAATAGCCCAAATGTCCATCAATTGATGAATGGGTAAAGAAGATTTTTTTTTTTTTTTTTTTTTTTTTTTTTTTTTTTTTACAACGGAGTGCTACTCAGGCACAAAGAAGGATAATCCTGAGATATTGCTAGATAAATGCCTGCACTTTGAGAGTATATTCTTAAGTGAAATAAAGTGGACAAGCATGTATGAGTTTCATGTTGTTTCTCTGGTGTGAGAAACCAAAAGTGTAAATGAGGACCAAAATGTATACTAGGTGTTGTGATACAGGAAGAAAATGCCCAAGGGTGAAGAGGACTTGGGTTGGGGCAAGCAAGGAAGAGAAAGCAAAGAAGGAAAAAATGGAAATCAAGCTTTTGTAAATAGAAGAAGAGGAGTTGAAGGGAGGGTAGGGGAGTAGGGGAAAAAGAATTGAGATACATCAAATCCTAGGGTACAAATTCCCTAGGACAAATAAGATCATTATGTAGACCCAAAATGTACCAATAAACTTAATTAATTTACAATGTAAAAAAAGATGAGAGAGTATAATTTCCTAATCAAGAATGAAATAACCTTCTGTATTTAAATCTCAGCATCTGCTTTGGTAGACACCAGTCATCACACAATCTGAACCTGAAGAAAAAGATGGAAGGCACCCATTTGCAACACTCCCTGGATATTCAAGCAGTGAGACAGACAGGGGTAGCCTCAAGCGGAGTGACGGAGCTCTGCTATAGTGGAACTTTAGCTTTTCTGCAGCTCATTTTCTAGTGATATTAACCAACTCTACTGTTTTAGAGCTTTGGTAAAGCTTTCCTCTTCTTGGGAGGTAGCAGACACCAAACCGCATGGTGTGGCTCTCACTTGGTTGTGACACACTGCACAGAAAGGATGATTTTTCAGGAGGTCTGAATTTAGCCCCCACAGAGCTACTTCTCTACACCTGAATCCAGCAGCCTAAGACCAGCTGCCTAGGGCAACTCCTTGAAGAGCTTCTCTGGGAAAGAGTGCTTCTGTCTCACAGGGAGGTGGAGAGTCTGTAGTGTGTGATAATGACAGGGCACAAACTCCTAACCAGCCTATGCTCACATTGCTTGTTACAAAACGCACATCTTTTCCAGGACTGCTCAGAGCTTGACAGATCAGACCCTGAGAACTGCTGCTAGGCTCCTGCTGCTGGCTGTACACATCCTGTATGAGTGAAGCAGAGTGATAACAGCACATCCTGCAAGGAGGTCAGCCCACCTGGAGGGGTCTGGGGAGATCAAGGAGTGGGAAACGCCTGCATGCCAGTATCTCCTCTCTGATTCCCCAGCCTAAGCATCAGTCCATTTTCTATTTGGTCTCCACTGTGCGGGTTGGGCTCCTAACAGACTGGATTGTACACCCAGGCACACCCTGCTTTTGCAATTCTAGTTTTTCTGTTTAGTACTGGATCCATACACCAAGCTACGCCCTCAGTTTTTTTGTTTTTTGTTTTTTTTGAGGCAGGGTCTCACCCAATTTCCCAGGCTAGTTCCAACTTGCTGTCCTCCTGCTTCAGCCTCCCAGAGTGCTGTCTCAGACTCTAGCTCTTGTCCACACCTTTCCTATACTCTTCTTCCCCACTCACATGACTATTCTCTCATTCTATTGTAGCCTCCACTTTTCTGGTGTGGCTGGGCCTTGGCAGGGGGTGCCTGCAATCCAAGCATCTGGGAGGGTGAGTCGCCAGGACCTGAAGGACTTACCCTTCTAGATGTCTCAAGTCCAAGGAGCCCACAGGGAAGGTGGGAGTCCTTGTGAGTCACTACTGACTGAGAATCTAATTCATAAGCTGTGTGAAGATCAATAAAACAATACAAGAATATCTAATAGTCAATAGCATAAAAAGGCTCAATAAAGAAAGGGAAAAGGCAACAAATAAAACTATCTGTACTATTCCCTCCCTTTTGCTTTGTTTTTACTAAATAATAACCCTTGAAATGTCATCCAGTGTCTTATTTTTCTCTCACTGAGACAAAATACCCAACACCCAAAGTTAAAGGAGGAAAGTTTTATTTAGCTTGATTTATAGATGTTTCAGTCCACAGTCAGCTGCTCCAAGGCAGGGCAGAAAGGAGGAAAGCGTCAAGGGACTGATAGCACCCTTCTGCTCCCTTCATCCTGCCTAGGCTGCTCAGGGTGGGCAGCACTCACACTCTTACTCCCAGTGCCCCTGAGCCTCACACTGCAAAATGAATCAACCAGAGTGTCACATACTGTAGATTCAGTCACCCCTGAAAAAGCCCCACCTATGACTCATGAGGCTTTGGGGGTCATCTCTACACAAACTGTAACACCATGGTAATCTGTCTAAATGGAATTATCAATGTGACTAGAGGTTGAATTATAGAAGATGTACATGTTGTATGTATTTCTGTGTTTTTGGAAATAATACTGTTAACAGTATACTCACTGGGTTAGAGTTTGATGTGAATTAGCTTATTTAATTCTCATAACAATCCAGAAGGTAGATTCGATTTTATGCCCAACAAGTTGAGGCATGAAGAGGTCAAATAATTTACCTAAGATTACTGCTACAGTTTAGATCCACAGGGCTCACCAAAGGCTCAAGGGTGAGTGGCTTGTTTCTCAGAGTGCAATTGGGAAGTGATAAGAAATGTTGAGAGGTAAGGCCTAGTGGGAGGGTTTGCAATTACATCAGGGCACAGCCTTGAGGGGGCTATTAGGATGCCAGCTCCTTCCTTTTCCTTTTCATGTGTATTTATTGCTGCCATGATGTACATGCTGCCTCGCTTCAGGACCATAGCAGTGGAACCAACTAATCTTCAACCAAAACTCCTAAACTGTGGGTCAAAATGAGCTTTTACTCTTTATAACTTGATCATCCTAGGTATTTTGTTACAGTAACATAAAGCTAACCATCACATAGGCCAATCATAGCCAAATTCAAGCCCAGCAAGCTGGCTCTAGAACTGTGAACTACTTACTGTACTGACTACTACTTACTGCTTCTCATGTCCATTGTTATAGTACGACACAAAATAA
Source organism: Ctenomys sociabilis (assembly GCA_004027165.1). Lineage (NCBI taxonomy): Eukaryota > Metazoa > Chordata > Mammalia > Rodentia > Ctenomyidae > Ctenomys > Ctenomys sociabilis. The sequence goes on from PVKA01038397.1 coordinate 6,858, forward strand.
AGCATAACACCTATTGAGAAAGAAAAGAGAATTTAGGAAAAATAAATGTAAACTAAGGTGGCCAAGGGAGAGATGAGGCAAGGAGAAGGAATGCCTGTTTCAGGAATCAGGGAGGGCTGGGGGTGTAGCTCTGGGAAGGAGTGCTTGCTGAGCATGCAGGAGGCCCAGGACCCAGTCCCTGCAGGTAGAAGAAAGGAGCATGGGGAGCTGTTGTGTTTCTTCTTGGCTGTGTGACCCACACTACATCTCTAGATTTGTCTCCTCTGCTATAAAATGAAATGTTCTAGAGAAATATTTACTGTAGAATACCAGTAGCTGGCACAAAAGATCACACAATACTCATCATCATTTCTGTATCTTTTTTTTTTTTTTTTTTTTCAGAACCTGGGATTGAACTCAGGCCCTTGCACTTGCCAGGCAAGGACTTTTTCCACTGAGCCATTTCCCTGGCCCTTCATCATCATTTCTAGCTTGGTCACTATGTTTAATTGACAGTACAGTTGCTATCTTTGTGCTTTATGTTTTACAACCAGTGTGTTTTATAAAGCAAATGCTCATGATTCCCACATGAATGAGAGTAGAGATAATTTTCTTTAAAGATTAAAAAAATGCAAAAACAGAATCAGAATTCAAGATGACATGGCTACCTGCCTTATTCCAAAGGGTAGCAACTAATTCACTCAAACTCAAAAGTCCTCAGTTGATGGCTATTAAGAATAATCAACTTGTGGCACAGATATGTAACCAACCAAGTGGATCAACTGTCCAAATATGTCTATCTTGCTGGGTATGGTGGCACGAGCCCATAATCCCAGCATTCAGGAGGTTGAGGCAGGAGGATAGGTATGAGTTTGAGGCCAGCCTGACCTGTATAGAAAGACTGTCTCAAAATAAACAAACACAAAACAAATATATCTATCTGTAAGTCCCTGGAAGAGAAGATCATGAATCCCTAGGTTAAAAAGGTGCACTAGGAAAAAGAAAAGTGGCCAGGGAGATAACTCAGTAGAATAAGTGCTTGCCTGCAAGTGCAAGGCTTGTGTTCAATTCCTGGATCTGAAAAAATAAAAAAATAAAAAAAAGGTCCACTAGGTAAGTGAACATTATCATTCAGTGTGACTCCTTTTTTTGATGAAATTTCGTAAAGTGATGTGAGAGCCCTACAAAGTTCCAAAGACAAAAAATAGATTTTCTATAGTTAAAAATCAAAATTGTCACTGAGCTTTTCAGCAACACTGGAAGCTTTGAAACAATAAATCAGTGCCATCAAAACTTTTCAGGAATTAATTTCCAACTAGAATCTTATACCTAGACAAAGCATCAAGTGAGTGTGAGTAAAATAAAGATATTTTCAGAGTCGTGTGTGGTGCCTATAATTCCTGCACTTAAGCATGGGTGGGGTGGGTGTGGGTGTGGTAGGGGGTTGAGGAAGGAGGATCACTTCGGAGTTTGAGGCCAGCCTGGGCTGCAGAGTAAGACTGTCTCATAAAAACAAAAAAACCCGAGATATTTTCAGGTATGTAGAATATAAAAAATTTGCTTTGCATAATCCTTTCTCAAGAGATAAGTTTGAGGTTAGCCTGGGCTAAATGGTGAGTTCAAGTTCAGCCTAAATAACAATTCAAAAGAAGCAATTATACAATCAAATCAATCTATAAATTATCTCAACTAAATGATCTCAAGAAGTAGAAATGTAGATAATTTAGTTGTGGTCTCAGAAAAAAGTTTTAGAAGCAGATAGATAGGAAATCTACCTGTCTACCAGGCAGGCCTCCTAGGGGTTCTCCAGTAAGTCATCTGGACTTTGCTAAACAGGCACCCAGAAATTGGGGGGAAAGTATTATTATTGTTATGGAGGACAAAGATGAAGAGTGATGTTCTTTTTAGACTCCTGATATGCAACTTTAATTTTTAATATTTTTCCTGCTCTCTCCTTTAATCTGTTCTCTACTCACTTGGGATTCTTTTTCCCTTCAGTTTTTGTTTTTCTATTTTACTCCTTCCTACCAGCCTACCCTACCTCTCTTCTCACATAGATTTTCTCTAAGTCTGGGTAGATACTCATGTTTACAGTCTTGGCAGGAACTTTTGATTTTTTTTTTTTTCTCTTAATTGTCCAAGTTAGTTGAAATCACTAGTCTTTTGAAAAAAATGTATTCATCAGTAAAACTGAGTAATGTTTATCAGGATGCTGTCTAGTATGTGGCTGAGCTAAGGCACCCAACTTCTGGGTGCTTGTTTAGCAAAGTCCCGGCTGAGCTTGAAGTTGTTGAAGGTAACTGAAGAACTATGCACTTAACTCATGTTGCAGACTATTACTTCATAAATAATTTGAACTTTTTCTTCTCTTGAAATTTATAATACCAATAAGTAATGATAAAATATAGATGCAATAAAATAAATTTTTAAAAACAGATTTGTCTTTTCAACAACTGAAAGAAAATCAGCCAATTAGGCTTTTTAATTGTAGAGAAATACAGTGATTTGATACAAAAGAATGAAATTGGATTTAAAAATATATTTGGAATTTAAGTTTCTCAAAACAAAACTATAGGGGGCTGGGGAGATAGCTCAGTAGAATAAGCACTTGCCTGGCAAGTGCAAGGGCCTGAGTTCAGGAGAAACTATATATAATGGGTGAAAACATAGACCTACTACAACAAAATCATTGCTTTTCTTCTTCTCACCCTGTAACCTGGGGGCCTTTAAGTTTTCCAGGGATATTATCAATGTGTAAAGTTGGTGTACAGGATTCAAAGCTCAGGATCTGTGGATGTGCGAAGAATTATGGCTCTCTGAAGATCCCAACATTTGCTTGAAAGTGTGCAAAATAGTATCACTGCCTGTCCTAAATTAAGCATCCTTAACTAAAAATCTGAGACCAAATAAGAACATAAAGGGCTATCTGTAGTTAATGTTGAGAAATTTAGATTTCAGACAAAACTACCTTTGTTTTAAGTGTAGTTTGATTATTAGAAAAACATCACATACCACACACCAAATATCTAAGCCACATTTTTTCTTAACACAGGTTTTTCTAAGCTTACCACTTAATAGTAGTCAAGCCCAAAATAAACCCAGGAGGGCTTTCCTAAGCAAATTAAACAGCACAGCAACCCCAGCCCACGGAGAGCCCCGTGCAGCTTTCCCCTCGAGAGCCTCCTCTAGGAACTCCCACCCACACCCCCCTCTTCATTAGAAGGAAATCAGGCTCCACATGTAAACGCTAAGTGGAGAAGGAAATCTGGTTCCAGGCCAAAATTACTTGAACAGAAACACTGTACACCGTTAGTGCCAAGGGTGGGAAGACAGCTGGGATTGCCCCATCTGACTTCTGGAGAGTGCGGCTTCCTCTCATTTGTCTCAGAGAAAAGATTGGTTGTACAAATTGCAAACTTTGAAGAAAAAATAAATTTTCAGAAAATCATGTCTTGCGCTTTGCATGAAAGTATCCTTTTATAAATTCGATTATCGCTATGGTGATGTGAGAGGACCACAAGAAGTTCCCCTCATGAACAGTTTCCTGGTTCCAGCTAGGCAGCCTCTCGATCGTGCTGGGCGACTTCTTCAGTTACCATGGTAACCTAAATTAGAAGGGCTTTTGCAACACTAACAGAAACCATCTTTTGAAGAGCTTCTGAGAATCATGATGATGCAGGCTTGTGTGATACACATTTTTAAAAAAACAAATTACCATAAATAAATACTCGTTTAAGATTCTCATCTGAAATCTTTACTCAACTCGCCACCCCCTCATCCCCGCCCGTTTTGTTCGTTTTTCTTGTAAATTCTCGCGGCCTGCAGGGTAAATGCGATTTATTTCCAAACTTGTCTAAATTACAAGCTGAGACCTCAGAGTGTGATTCATTCGCTCTTATTTTGAAGCGGGACGAGGAGGGCGGCGGGAGGGTGGCCTAACAGAGCCCTCCTGTCTGCGAAACCTGGCTGGAACCGGACAGCGAAGGGCGCGCGCTAGCGAGGAGGACGCGGAGGCGAGGGGAGGAAGGCGGCAGCACCGGGCCGGCCGCACCTGATGGACCCGTTCCCTGGACCCCGCGACCCTCCCGGGCGGCCGCGGAGCCCTGGGGCTGCCAACCCGCGGGCTCTCGGCCTCGCCACGGAGGAAGCCGCCCCACGCAGGCGCTCGCAGGCGGCCCCGGGACGGGCGCTCGCGCAGATCGGCCTGCGCGCGGGGTCCGGAGTCGCCGCCCCACGGGAGCGGGCGCCGGACCGCTCTGGGTCCCGGCCAGGCGGCGGGCGCAGGAGCCCCTGGCTTACCTCGGCTGCGCGCGGCGGCCCGGGCTCCGAGCTGTCAGCGCAGCCGCCCCGCCCACGCCGCGCGCCGAGCCCGCCGCGGCCCCGCAGGGCCAATCCGGAGCGGGGGGCGGGCCGCGGCGAGGGCTGGTTGCCATGGCAGCCAGGAGGGGCGCGGCGCCGGAGCCCCGCGGCTCTCCGGGACTGCTCCGGCGGGCGTGACTCCACCCTCTGCGTCGACCCCCTTTGGGCCTCTTAGCTTTGCCGCTTCGTCGAGAGGTGGACGCCAAGTATCACGTTGCCAGTTTGCAGACAAGGAAGCCAGGTCGCGGGATGGACGTGCGGAGGTGGGAACGGAGCGCGCAGGGTACACAAGCTTAAGCGAACTGCACCCAAGTCAGCTCCAGACGCGCAGCCAGCTGCCGGAGCGGCCGGGACTGGACCCCATCAGGGCCGCTCCGTGGTTAGTCGTTCCACCTGCTCAGCACTGCCGGGGCAGTATTTACAAGAACAGAACTGCAGAAGGGGAAAAAAAAAAAAAAAAAAAAAAAAAAAAAAACCCTTCCAATGTCCTTTCATGGTAGAAGTTAGGGAATCCGAAGAGCCTTCTGCTGTTAACGGGGACGGTAACAAATTCTTCTAGTCGGTGAGGAAACATCCCACGAGTGGGTTGTCGACTTGCTGAAAGGTGCACAGCCGGAGGATGTCGGTGCTGGTCTCAGACCCAGGCGATCTGACTCAATTTACAGCCCGCTGCGCTCTCTGTGAGGATGGGAGGGGTCAGGAACCCACAGCGCAAGAAACAAAACCTTGGACAGCTCCATGCGCTGGGCGCTGGCAGGAGGAATAAAGCCCTGAACTGAGGGCTTCCTTGGTTTATGCGCGTCGTCATTCATGTAGGGTACTCTATGAGAAACGGTTCTTTTAAGGGAAAGGAAAGACGAATTATTTTAGCTGGGTTTGGTGGCATACACCCGTAATCCCATTGGTATAGATCACTTGAGAGTTCAAGGCCAGCCCGAGCGACAAATTAAGTTTAAGACAAGCCTGGAATATCCCAACAAATAAACAAAAAAGAATAATCTCAGCTGGCCATGGTGACACATTCCTGTAACCCCATATATTGTGAGGCTGAGGCGGGAGCATCACAAGTTGTGGCTCAGTCTGTACAATTTAGGGAGAAGCTGTATACAAATAAGAAAACTAAGAAAAGGAGTTCATTGAGAAGGACCTGGGTTCAATCCCCAATACCAGTAAATGAATACTTTTAAAATAGCGTATGCAATTAGTCTATTTCTAAGGCAATATTACAGGGTAAAATGCCTATTTTTTAAAAATATGAAAGAGCCCTTAAATTTATTTTTATGTATTTGGTACAGGGTCTCACTACACAGCTCAGACTCATGATGATCCTCCTGTTTTTAGCCTCCCTAGCTCTGGGATTGCAGGTGTGTACTGCCACGCCCCTTCTCTGTGACCACTCACTCAGTGAGCCCGGGGCCAGGCCGGCGGGGAATGTGGTACCAGGATGGAAGATCCCTTAAATCTTACAATATAACACTGAATAAATTTTCAAAAGAAAATTGACTAGAAAGTAAATTCAAACTCCCAGTGTGACATGTCTTTGTGCATCATGCCCCCATGAGAAAGGAAAATTTCGAGCTGTGATGGAAGTCACTTCTCTGGCATCTGCCGGATTCCACTCCCTTGTGCTCCCATTTCTCTTTTCCCATGCCAGAGCCAGCCTCTTTCAAATCAGAGCCCTTCCTCATGCCTTCCTTGCCCTGGAGACCCTGGAACACGCTGCCATGGAACTAACTCAACTAAATTCCATTCTCTTGGGAAAAGCATTGATTTTTTCCCAGAAGGGTCATATGCCAATAGATTGGTTGCAGTGTAACAATACAGAGGTTAAAAATTCTTGGTTTTTTTTTTAAATAAAAAATTACTGTTTTCTTTCCAGGTGTAGTGGTGCACATCTGTAGTCCCAGCTACTCCAGAGAGAGATACAGGAGGATCAAAAGTTTGAGGTCAGTGTTGGTAACTTAGCAAGACCCTGTCTCAAAAAAAGAAAAAAAAATCTTGTTTTGAGTAGTTCAGAATTATTTTCCAAATGAAGGCAAAAATTTCAAAACAGGGCTGAGGATATAGCTCAGCAGCCTAAGCACCTGCCTGGCAAGTGAAAGGTCTGGAGTTCAATCTTCAATCCCCAGTATGGAAATCAAACCGAAATAAAAACAAATACAGATTTGTGATATAGTGATATATATTCATATTAAAGATTTTTAAATTATTGTCTTAAGTGTCAAGGAAGTAGTTTTCAAAAGAAATGTTATGCTTTGGATTTTTGCAAGGAGGACACATTTTATAAGATTATTTTATAATGAATCACCCAAAGAATCACAAGTGCAAGAAATCTGTCCATACATTAAAGACCACAGAATACAACTGAGGGCCCAAGTCTCCCAGTGCTGTCCAACATGAGTCCAGCTGAAGACCTAGAACCCATAACAATGCCTCTCAAAGTCCAATTGGAGACCTAGAGCCCAAGACAAAGTTTCTTGCAGGACTGCTTCCCAGATCTGGATTCTTGGATCCTGGAAGGCCTAAAGGTCAGTAGTGGAAGTCTGTGCCAGCAGGCTGAGGGATCTGCACTGGGCTAGGAAAGAACACTCAAGGTAAGAACCTGTCTATTCTGTCTCTCTGTCTTATACACACACACACACACACACACACACACACATACACACTCACACACACACACACACACATACACACTCACACACACACACACACTCACACATACACATAGGAAGGGACAGAGGGAGGGAAAGGGAATGAGATCATAGTAATTTTCATTAGAAGGTTTTAAGTTGCTGAAATTTTCGCTGTAGTAGGAATTACACTACAAAGCTTATTTTTTATATACTTTGTTGTTACAGGGTCTTACTATGGAGCTCAGACTCATAGTGGTCCTTCTGTTTTTAGCCTCCCCAGCACTGGGATTACAGGTGTGCACCACCATGCCTGGATTCTTGACTCTGGTGGGCTCAGCCTTCCCTGAGGGTGGGGCTGGCTTGGCATGTGGTGCCAGAGATCAAATCACTGTTCCTGTGCTTGCTTGCCTAAGCAGGCACTTTTTAGTCCATTGAGCTATGCCACTGGCCCCAGCACTACAAAGTAATTGAACAGGAAGTCAAGTGTGGAAATTAGTGTAATACTTTTTTTTTTGGTTCCCTGTGCAGTCCAGGCCATTGAAGTGTATAGCTCAGGTGAGCCTTGAACTCTCTCTCAGTGACCTGCTGCCTCAGCCTCTCGAGGGCTGGGATTCCAGGCATGCACCATGCCCCTGGCAGTGTGGTGCTTACTTATACGTGGCACTCATGAACTATTCACATTTAGGCAATGAACAGCTGAGGGCTCTGGGTCCTCTGACACTTCCCTGTTATGAAGTCTTTAAAACAACATACCTGAAGAAAATCATCTTTGATTTTTAATAAGCATTATTTCATTTGACATTTGTTCTGGACCCATATTGCTATTCTTACGGTATTTCTTAGCTGTACCTAACTTTACAAGTGTGTGTTTCATATCTATTGTTGCACCAGACACAATTGCTTCCCAATAGTCTACCAGGATTCAAAGACAATTAATTATAATTAATTAATTATACTTTTTTGTGGCTGGTTCAGCTTGCCCTGGGGACAGGGATCTAACCGCATTCCCTGAGCTTTGCCTAAGCAGGTGCTTTAGACTACTGAGCTACCTCACGGGCCCAATTAATCACTTATATTCTCCTACCTGAATTCATACACTGAAAATTCAGCAGGTATTAGTTAGAATGTTGTGTCTAAGTATGTTTGAGTTATCAGAGCCAGTAAAATTGCTAGTCAATTATTTTGATTTCTTGGTTTTTTTGAATGTCTTCTTGTTCTCTAAAATTTCTTGTCTTTGGGACATTTATCTCAAAACATAAAAGCAATTAGCTTTTGAAGATTAGAATGTTCTTGATATAAAAAAACTCCAGAATTTATCTTAGACCAGTTATCACAATGTAAGGCTAACATCAACAATATGTAACAAAGAAACTTCTATAGTAGCACTTATTAAAAAGGGGGCCTAAAAAACTTTAATTCTAGAAATGTAGTTTACTTAGTAGAGCATTGCTCTGTATGCATGAAGCCCTGGGTTCAATCACCACACTGCCTTCTTTGAATTAGGTGGTCAGCTATGTCTTAAGTGTGGTCCTAGGACTAATAGCATTATCAGCTAGGAACTTGTTAGAAGTGCAGTTTCCTGGGCCCTAACCTAGAGTAACTAAGCCCGTGGTTCAGCAAGGTGCTTTAACAAGATGGTGATCTCTCAATTTTGTGAACTACTACCTATTATACCACCAGGTGCAAGTCTGTTTGGTGTTCGGAAGCTAATACTTGACAGAAGAAAATCACATTTATACAAAGGCTGACACCTGATGAAGACGGGGGTGTGGGGGTGGTGCGGGGAGCTACTGTCTCCTCACAAAGAGACCACTCTGGAGAACTTGGGTTCACAAAGGGCATAGGGACAGAAGGCACGCACAACATACTAATGTAGGCAGCTTAGAGTTAGATAGAAATATCATAGGCAGTCAGACAAGGCAAGGCCCTCAAAAGGAGACAGCATGGAAGACAAGACACCTTGCAGCTTTAAAACACTCCCACTGTGGGCCAGACCTAAAGACCAAAGATCAATGAAATGCTTAAAGATAAGCATCTGGGATTGGTAAATCACCTTGAGGAAAACAGGACGAGTCACTAATAAAACCCTTATGAGAGAGGTCCGTTTTACATTCATGCCTGCTTGCTACAAGACTTGCTTTCTCATTTGGTTCTGGATTTAATGAATTTTACCAGAGCAATTGTGCTTGTATATAGTTTTGTCCCGCATTATGCCCAGTTAGCAAGTTCCCATGTTTCCCACCTTAGGCCTCCCTCACTTCATAGTTTTGCTCTATAAAAATCCCCAGAAAGATTCTGGGGCAAACCATTTGAGTTTCCTTCTGTCCCTCTCTCCGACAGCTTTTCTTACCCCCAATGAATACATTCTGTTTTTAATCTCTTTGTTCCTAAAATTCATTCTTTAGTTTTAGAGAATGTGAACTCATCCCAGGTAACTTTCAGGTTGGGAGCAAGGAAATGCCTTGCATCACAGACTATATGACAACAGCAGGCTCTGCAATTGATTTTAAAACTACATTTCCAAGGTTCCAACTCTAAAGGATCTTTTTAATTGGTGGTGGTGAGGGCATCACAGTTTAATTCCTATGTTTCTCATTGGGTTCCTTCATGACATATATTAAGAGCTCCAGGATTTAGCATTCACCTTCCTTTAGTTCAGGCAAAGCTGTGTTAAAACTTCAGAGCTACCAATTTTCTTCAACAAAGTCAGGCAACACTTTCCAAGTAAAGCTTTACTTATGTTGGTTCAGTTGTAAAACAGTACTTTCATGTAACCCCTCAATGATCAATAATTAACCTGGAGCTGTCAACTAAAATCTACTTAAATGGTGAAACTTTATATGATTGGTTAGCTTTGTCTAAGCTTGATGACTTACCATATAAAATGGAATCTAGCAGTCTTTCACACTGTTTTAATTCTAAACTCTCCTAGTTGAAGATACAGCCAAAGCATTCAAATTTCCAAGAAAATGTTCTTACATTTAGCAACGTGTAAGGATACTAGTCTTTTAAAAATGGTTGTGGAAGCTACCCAGGATTCCTGCCTTTGCAATGTACTATTAGGGTTGTTTTGCTTTGCAGGAGTGGTTAGTGTGGGAGTGAAAAAAACTACTTGGCCTTTGTCAGTTTCCTAGCAGAGCTCCTACAGCCTTTGGAATTTCCTAATAGTAATGTGTTACTCCTAACAAGCTCCTTTTAGATTCATCAATTTAAGCCCATGGATTTACTGAAGGAAGACCCTCAGACAGCTTCAAGACTGAAGCTAGGTTACCACAGGAACCTAGCAAGTGAACAACCATCAGGCCCACCCCAAGACATCTGGAGGAGAGCAGAGGGCCTGGAAGTTGAGTTGTTACTAAAATTGGGGTGGGGGGAAGAGACCAGGAATTGAATTAAAGACCTTGAACTTGCCAGGCAGGTACTGTGCCCCTGAACTACATCCCCAGTCTCCTGAAATGAATTTAATCAGCCTATATTCTGAAACTTCCATTAAGGAGACAAATTGGTCAACAGTCAAGATGCTGGCTGGGAGGGTAGCTAACCAGGAAGGAACATAGCTCTGACCTTCTGTTCCACACCTTTGCCTTACTTATGCATCTCTTCCATTTGACTATCCTTGAATTATAACCTCTTTAATGAAAATACAATTGTTAAGTATTGTGCCTAATTTTGGCACATAACCAAACTTGTGGGTTATGGGAATCCCAAATTTTGTAGTTGGCTGAACATGGGTATTGGTAGCCAGCCACTTCATGCCTGAAGAAAAACTTCTGTGCTCCTGAGCACTTAACCTGTCATGGCTTACCAACACTAGGTAGTGTATGAATTAAAGTCCTAAATATCCAACTGATCTCTGAAAACAGCTTTCAAACATGAGTGGGAGAGTCTCACCTATGACAGCCATTACATTTCATTGCTCAAGTATCACTCTGTAGCAACTTACCTTAAAAAACCTGTAAGAACAAAGTCAGAAAATACTATGGGAGCAAATATCCTATTTAGTAGTTGGAGTAGACAGATAAACGAGCTGCTTATGATGTATGATACACACCACACACGTGCGTGCAAACCAGATGCTATTCAAACCAGTGGTTTAATGGTTCAATTTCTTCTCTTCCAGTCACATTCACTGGCATTCTAATAGTCTTATTTACACCTTTTGAGAAAAGAAAAATCAGCTGTATCTACCCCTTACAACTGTCTTAAAGGACTGCTGAACATATAACTCAAATGGTAACTTAATAGTATGATGTGCCTTTGCTCCTTATCCTTATCGTCAGTTCTCTTCAAAGAGGATTAGGTTAAAAAAAAAAGAGGACTATGTTTAAAAATAAATCTTGTTTCATACCTTGGCTTAAAGAGCAGGAGCTATTTTCAGCATTCAAAATCCACTACATACTAGCTGGCAATTTATACGTTTGAGATCACTGTCTGCTAAGAGTGGTGAAAAAAAAAAGCTGTAACTCAGGAGCATACGCATCCCTAAGGCAAAATGAAAATTCAAGTTTCATATATATAAAAAAATTTATTATCAGTATCACACATTTGTTTTGATAGTAAAATAAGTCTATCCTATTCCTGATATATCCAAATTTGTGGCTAATCCAATTACATAAAGCCATTTCAGTATGTTTCATAAATATATTACCAACTACCATCAGGATTACATTCAACAAACACACTAATACATGAAGAATGTATGTATGCATGTATGTGTGTATTTGGTACGGGTCTCACTCACTATGTAGATCAGACTTGAAGTGATTCTCCTGTTTTCAGCCTCCCAAGAGCTGGGATTACAGGTGTGCGCCACCATGCCCAGTCTCAATCACCCTCAACTGTGCCCCTGGGTGTGGGGCCACCATGGCATGCCAGGGATCAAACCTCTGCCACTGTGCTCTGCCTAAACAGGTGCTTTAGTCCTGCTGAGCTAATTGGCTGGGCCCAAAATAGCATTTAAATAAAGTATCTCAACTAAAAGACACTTCTACATGCTTTTGTGTCTATAACGTGAAAACTAAAAGAACACTAACATTTTCCTTGTTCCAAGCTGGTCCTGGGGGTTGGAAGTGTATACTGCGAATTTCATAACTCTGAAGGTGCAAACAGCAATATGCTACAAAAACATGTTGAGATCTTTCATAACAAGTCCCACACTGAGAATTAAAAAAAGAGTCATGAACACATAATTTTAAAGTTTACTTTAAAAATGTAAACATTTCCCAATATTTAACAGGTAAAGAAAATAGCATATTGATTAATTTTATGTGGTTATGTTTTATTTCCAAATAATACTGATCAAAAATATTTACACATCTACTTTTAAATCCACAGTTTAGCACTCTTATTTGTATGGCTTTAAAAGTTATACCACAAATTCTTTACATTAAGGGGTGGGGGAAAGGACTCAAAACAAAGCCTGATATATTATATACATGTCTTTTTCTGTACTTTATTTTAAATACATTAATTTTTAAATGATGCTCATCTTTTTTTTTTTTTAATCTGGTGGTAAATCATTAGTGCAACTTTTCTTCAAAGTAAAGTTTACCACAGATATAAATGAATTTTCCCAATTGAAAATGGCCCTTTAGCTGTCATTAAATAAAAATTCTCAACCTAACTTAAATGGAAAAGAACTGGAGGTTATCATTATAAGCAAAAATATGAAGTACTTATAGCATCACTTACATTGTTCCTTCCAACACAAACCTAGGAAGAACTAGAGATGCTTTATAGAACTTTAGTTGCTTTTGAAAAGGCACATGGGTGTGAATTTTAAAAAAAACATTCTAGACATTGTGCCACCACCACTGTCTCTGTGCAGAGATGGCATCTGTGACTAACGAGAGTAGACAAGCATGTTGTTCAAGCTAAAGAAAGCCAGAGCCAAGATTTAACTGCACAGTAACAATGCACTTTTCTTCATGCAGCCTTGTGTTTCCTATATATTCAATTTTCTCATGCATTAGAATACAGAAGGCTGTACTCTAATGTTTTTACAACATGGAAAAAATTTAAGGAAGGACATCACCTGGGGGAAGGGGAGAACCCTTATCACAATGAAAATAGATACATTCGTACCTAACAATATAAGAAGAATATAATCCATTTGAATTTCAGAAATATACTTCTCAAAACTTCTCTTCATTTGAGAAAGTCCCCTCCTTTGTGGTATTACTGGGGAGGGGGAGGGTAATCAGTTTGTTTCCATAGAAAACAGTTCAGCACAACAGGAAATAGTTTGGTCCATGTGTCTGCTAGCTTGAGGACAGTCACACTGCCTCTACTCAGTTCAAAACTCAACATGTAACTTTAAAAAATATATTCATCTGTTATCTCATTCTAAAAGTGGCATAGCTGTTCTGTCCTCATTGTCTGTCTTTTCAGCTTGGGAATCCATTGTCAGTTTGGTCTTTAAAGCCTCAGCACCTTCGTGA
>PVKA01038398.1:0-20273 GCA_004027165.1 Ctenomys sociabilis
GGAATACTCAAGAAGTCAGAGTGGAGGTGGAGGTGGAGGGAATCGCTAATAGGGAACTTCTCATATTTCCTATTGACCTCATTCTCCTCCTTCTGAGTAAATACTGACCATCCAGGGGAGAGAACAATCAAGCCATTTCATTTATTTGGTATCCCACCCCAAGAGTTTTTTAATTCAATAGATCTTTAAAACTTTCATCTCCATGGGCTGGGGAGATGGCTCAGTAGAATAAGTGCTTCCCTGAGAAAGCACAATGGCCTGAGTTCAATCCCCAGTTCTGCAAAAAAAAAAACCTTATTCTTCCTGCCTCATTGAAACTTGGTACCCTTCAATCAGCATCGCCCTATCCCTCACCCCAGCTCCAGCCTCTAGTCACCATCATTCCACTGCCCCCAAAAATTTTTGGATTCCACTTACTAGTGAGAGCATATAGAATTTATCTTGCCCTGTCTGCTTTGTTTCACTTAATGTACTGGTCTGTAATTTCATCCATGTTTTCATATATGACAAGCTCTCCTTTTTAAAGCCTGAATAGTATTCCTCTGGGCAGATGCACTATATTTTCTTTATCCATTCAATCATTGGATTAATTCCATATCTTGGCTGCTGTAAGTGAAGTGTGATCGCTGGGTCTTATGGCAAGTATGCTTCTAGGGTTTCTTTGTTTTCTGTTTTCTGTTTTAGAAAACCCCATACTGCTTCTCATCATGGCCACACTAAAATACATTCCTAAGCCGGGCGTGGTGGCGCATGCCTGTAATCCCAGCACTAGGGAGGCTGAGGCAGGAGGATTGTTGTGAGTTCGAGACCAGCCTGAGCTACAAAGTGAGCTTAAGGCCAGCCTGAACTGCACAGTGAGACCCTGTCTCAAAAAAAGACAAAAAAAATAAATAAATAAAAAATAAAATAAAATACATTCCTAGCAAGTGAGCAGTTATTTCCTGTTTACACTAATGTTTACTCTCACCCCCAACAAGTTATTGTTGTTGCTTGTTGTCGTTGATGGTTTATTTGCTGTATTAGGGATTGAGTGCAGGGCTTCAAGCATCCTAGGTAGGTGCTCTGGCCTCAAGCTCTGCCCCGAGTCTGCTTTCATGTTTTTGATAAGAACCAACCTAACAGCCTCGAGGTAACATCTCATTGTGGGCTGCATTTTTATTTCCCCAGACAACAAGGATGTCCAGCACTCTCCCTGAGCCAGATAATGATTTGTGTGGCTTCTTTTGAGGAGTGTCTATTGAAACCCTTTGCCCAGCTTTTGATCAAGTCGCTGCTGCTAGTTTTATGTATTTGGGATATTAGCCCCTTATCAGATGTATGACTTGCAATATTCTGTGTCAGTGGGTTGTCTCTGCAGTCCATTAATACCTTCCTTTGATCTACAGAAGCTTTTCATTTGGTGCCATCAGTCCGGAAAACGGCCATGAGTCCATTTTCTTGTGTGTGTGTGTGTGCTTTCAGGTCACACCCAAAACCAAATCACTGCCAAAAACTAGTGTAACCAGACACAGAGGTGCACACCTGTAATCTGTAATCCCAGCAGTGGGGAGGCCGAGGCACAAGGGTGGCCACAAGTCGTAGGCCAGCTACAGTAAGTTCAGGCCCTGCATAAACTACACAGGGAGACCGTATCTCAAAAATAAAACCCCTTCCACACCAAGAGCAGGCTGCTCTGCTCTGGCTCCTCTTCATCCTGCTCCCCTCATCTTCTCTAGCCATCCTTGCTTTGCCTTTAATCTCTGACTGCTGCCTGAAGCCATTCCCCTCCCGCATCTTCTCTTCTCTCTTGCTTTACCATGTCCTAAAGTTAAATGATTACAGACAGAGCAAATGAAATGCACAGCACTGGGCACTCACCACAGTGCTCAGAGGTCTAGTCCTCATTCTACTTATATTCTTACAGCCTCCAGAAATTCTCTTAGAGTTGTAAAGAACTTGAAGAAAATATCTACACAGCATCACGATCAGCCACCTAATCAAAATTCTATTTTATTTTCTCTACAACAAGGGAGGAAAAGAGAGTTCCCTCATTTCCTTTCTGATCTTCCCCACCCTTATAGCCTTTGGTCCTGGCAATAGTAATCATGAGCCAGAGTTCTCTGTAAGATTCTCAAACGGCAGAGTATGTAATGCAGCAAAAACCTTTTCCCCTACTTGCGATGTTCCCGGGAAATCCTGACCTGCTCAAAACAAGTCAGTGGTTATTTTCTAAAGATCCCTGGGGAAGCCTGGGTAGAAAACTTTTTTTCTCAAGGTCCAGGAAGTAAATAGGTTTTCAGGCCAAGTGCAGCCACTCATCCCCACCATCATAGTACCAAAGTACTACAGACCATCCGTAAGTGCAGTAGCATCAGGACGTTTTAATGAAATTTATTTTCCTTCAAACCTTAACGTGGTGGTGCACACCTATAATCCCATCACTTGGGAGGCTGAAGCAGGAGAATCATGGTGAGTTCCAGACTTTCCTGGGATATAAAGTAAACTCAAGGCCAGCCTGAACTGCATAGCAAGACTTCAAAATGAAAAAGAAAGAAACTCCTAAAAGAAAAACTAATTATCCCCTACATTGGTCATAAGGAACAAACTTCCCTGCCACTGCCACTGCCCCCGCTATCTGTCCATAATCTTTTTCTCTAGCTTTCCCTCACTTCCCTTATACCTTATGCTAACTCTTGTTTTGTTCATTCTCTAGGTAAGGTCTCTTCAGGAGATGGAAAGAATCAACTACACACTGTTGACTGAGTTCATCCTGACAGGAATTCCCTACCCACTCAAGCTAAAGACATTCCTTTTTGCATTCTTTTTGCTAATCTACATCCTGACCCAGCTGGGGAACCTGCTAATTCTAATCACTGTCTGGGCAGACCCACAACTCCATGCCCGCCCTATGTACATCTTCCTTGGTGTGCTCTCTGTCGTTGACATGGGCATCTCCTCCATCGTTGTCCCTCGCTTCATGATGAACTTCATCCTAGGCATCACGCCAATCCCATTTGGTGACTGTGTTGCTCAACTTTATTTCTATCACTTTCTGGGCAGCACCCAGTGTTTCCTGTATACCTTGATGGCTTATGACAGGTACGTGGCAATATGTCGGCCCCTTCGCTACCCTGTGCTCATGACTGCTAAGCTGAGTATCTTGCTTGCGGCCGGGGCTTGGGTAGCCGGCTCCTTCCACGGAGCTCTCCAGGCCATGTTAACCTTCCGCCTGCCCTACTGCGGGCCCAACCAGGTAGATTACTTCTTCTGTGATATCCCTGCAGTCTTGAGGCTGGCCTGTGCCGATACCACAGTCAATGAGCTGGTGACCTTTGTGGACATTGGGGTGGTGGTTGCCAGCTGCTTCTCCTTGATCCTCCTGTCCTACATTCAGATCATCCGGGCAATCCTGAGAATCCGGACAGCTGACGGACGGCGCCGGGCCTTCTCAACCTGTGGAGCCCACATAACTGTGGTCACAGTGTACTACGTGCCCTGTGCCTTCATCTACCTGAGGCCTGAAACCAACAGCGCCCTGGACGGGGCAGCTGCTCTATTCCCCACAGCCATCACTCCTTTCCTCAACCCACTCATCTACACTCTGAGGAACCAAGAAGTAAAGGTGGCCCTCAAAAGAATGTTAGGAGGCCCAAGGACTAAAAGCGAAATTTGAAAGCATCTGTCTTCCACTGGAGACATTTACAGTGTCTTCACACTTACAGTTTTGTACCAAGACTCCAGGCAGGCACTTGCGCCAACTGAACCATATCCCTGGCTAGAGTTTGTTCTAATATTTGGGTTTCAGTCAGTTGTTTTCTTCTTTCTCTTCTTCCCCTTCTCTTTCCCTTTCTTCTTTCTTTTTCATTTTTAAGTTGTGAGACATTTTTAAATTCTGTTCCCATTAGAAATATATCCTAGGAGCTAGTGCCCTAGAAGTACAGATACCCTGAACAGGCCCGGCTTCGGTGGGTTTTTCTGTATTTAGGACAGGGTCTACCGGGTCTCACTGCATAGATCAGACTCATAGTGATTCTCCTGTTTTCAGCCTCTCAAGTGCTGGGATGATTACAGGCTAGCACCACCACACCCAGTCTCAGTCACCATCTCAGGGTGCCCCTCAGGCGGGGCCGGCACTGCACTCCAGAGATTGAACCCTGGCTGCTGCACTCTGCGAAACAGGCGCTTTAATCCACTGAGCTATCAGGCCGGTCCTCTAGGCCCTTCAGGAACTTCCCGAGGTCTCCACGGGTGTGTGAAGGAAGAAGGATATGCTTTTTCTTGCTTGCTTGCTAAGAAAAAATCTTTTCCTAGTCCGGCCAAATAGCTCAGTGGATTAAAGTGTCTACAAGCAGGCTGAGGGGACAGGGGTTCAATTTCCCAGCCTGCCATGCCGGCCCCACCCCTGGGGCACGCTGAGACCATAATTGAGAGTGGGCAATTGAGAGTGGGCGTGAGTGCACCCCTGTAATCCCTGCTCTTGGGGTTTTTGTTTTGTTTTGTTTTTGGCAGAACCAGGGATTGAACTCAGGCCTTTGCGCTTGCCAGGGAAGCGCTTATTCCACTGAGCCATCTCCCCGGCCCCTCTTGGGAGGCAGTAAATAGGTGGATCATTACAAGTCTGATCTAGTAGTGAGACCCTGAACACCCTGAAGACCCTTCCCTAAAATAAAAAATAAAAAAGAAAGGAATCTTTTCATAACCCAAACACAACTAAATAATCCAAAAGAAAGAATGCCGCAAGGTTTTCTCAAATGATTTGGTAATAAATCCTGCATGACAAAAAGCAAAACTCAATATGAAATTTCCCATTAAAAAAATGAGAGAACAAAAAAAAAAAAAAAGAAAGAAAGAAAAAAGAAAAGCCGGGCGTGGTGGCGCAGGCCTGTAATCCCAGCACTCAGGAGGCTGAGGCAGGAGGATTGTTGTGAGTTCGAGACCAGCCTGAGCTACAAAGTGAGCTTAAGGCCAGCCTGAACTGCATAGTGAGACCCTGTCTCAAAAAAGACAAAAATAAAAAATTTTAAAAATTAAAAAATGAGAGAAATTAGGGCCCGCCAGCTAGCTCAGTGGATTAAAGCACCTGTATTAACTACATTAAAAATAATAATAATAAATAATTTTTAATGAGGGAAATTGATCAGGGGACCAAATTAATATCTCATATTCATTTATATGAGACTGATGAGCTTCCATTGAGCCAGCCAGAGCCTAACATAACAAATGTGGGCAAACATCACTCTAGTTCTGGTTTTTTTTTTTTTTTTTGGTTTTTTTTTTGAAGGTTTTACAGTTTATTAAATCCTCTTGTGAAAAGTCGCAGTCACTGCAGACAGGCACTGCAGAATCTCCACTCCTTCGGCTGTTCTCCAATCTCCAGCTCACTGCCACTTCATTTCTTTTTGCCAGCACCAACGTTGGCCTTTGCAGTGCCCCTGACTCTTCATTCTGTTCTTGCGTTCCTTTTGCTGCTTTCTTGAGGTCTTTTTCTTCTCATACAGGCCATGTCTTGCAAGTCTATGTTTGGGCTCATTTTTCTTTGCATAATCCAGGGAATCATAAATCATGCCAAAGCCAGAGTCGTCTTGCCACCACCAAAATGGGTTCTGAATCCAAACACAAAAATGACACCTGGTGTGGTCTTGTACATTTTGGAGAGTTTTTCCTGAATTTCTGTCTTAGGTACTGTTGCTTTCCCAGGGTGAAGGACATCAATGACCATTTGTTTCCTTTGAACAAGTTGGTTGGTCATGAACTTCTGGGTTCGGATAGTTACTGTGTCATTCATGATGGCAACAGATCCTCACACAGGCTAGTTCTGGTTTTTAAACCCTTCAGCAACACATCGTCTTCTGTTCTGCCTCTACCTCTTTCTCCAGCTTTTTAAACAAACCAAATGCTGTGCCTGCAGAATGAAGGCATGTTATCTGTAGAGCTAAGCCCTTCACTCATGGCAGATTTCCAAATTCAATTAAATGTTATTCCTGAAGGAATCACAAGTTCACTTAATTTATAAAGGATCAGAAAACTAACTGTTGTCCCTTAGATGAAGTTAACCCACACAATTCCTTAGTATTTTGTTCAGAAAATAATGAATACACTAAGTATCAACCTGCTCAAACCTTAATATCACTTTAAAAATATTCTAATCTCTCAAATTCTTTAGCAAATAAAATAGGTCCATAATTAATTATAAAAAGTTTAAGTTTAAAACTAGGCATAGTGGCACATCCCCAGCACTCTGGGAGGCTGAAGCAGGAAGGTTAGAATTTTGAGCCCAACATGGACAATTTGGAAATGAGCAAGAACCTTCTTAAATTAAAAAGGGGGGGGGGGTAGGAAAGTTCCTCACTGCAAAGACCCTGGTTTCAATCCCCAGTACTTCCTTGCCAAAAATATTAAAAAATCTAATGAGTCGAAATCTATAATTTGTGAGCTAAGATGATTTCCAAAGTCTATTATTTAATCAATTGCTCTTTCCTGAGGGGTAATACTATAAATCAGTAGGTTAGGTAGGAATACAGTGGGCAGTCAGCTGGGCTGGGCCCACAGGGAGTGAGCACAAAAGATGAGAAGGCATCCAGACTGTGGTGGGGGGCATACCGGGAGGTAGAGTTACAGTGGCTAGTTTTCCATACTTCCCTAAGGAATGAACAGAGGTTTGGGATTATTGGCATCACCTTTTTGCGATTCCCCATTATCTCATTAGGGATGGGCCATCCTCTCCCATCTACTAAGACTAGAATTAAGACTAAGACTGCTAAAATGAAAGCAAAACCAAAACTATAGATTACCACCAAGTTTAGTGATGTTACTCATGTATCCTTGCTACCATTGAGTCAATGTTACCTAAAGGACAGTACTTTCAATCTTATTGGTTGATCATAATTTGACCTTCGTTGGGCCCACCTCATGATTTTGCTCTATAAAACTTCCTTGAAGATGTGGGCAACCCATTCAGAACCCCTCCTGTCTCTCAGAAGCTATTCCTATTTCCTCATTTGTGTTCTCCAATAACTTTTCCTGCTCGTAATCTCCATTGCTTCTTAGAATTCATTCTTAAACTTTGAGGAACATGAACTCAGTGTATTTGACATCTAGGATTTCCCTGTAACAGTAATATAACCACTATTGTAATTGTCTCCTTAGTAATTAATAAAATAGCATTAAACTAATCTGTAGATACATTAAGATATAGGTTAAAATGGAATAATTCTGAAGCAAATATTTGTTTAAAGCCTACAGTGTATGAATCTGTGGATGTAGCTCAGTGGTACATGCTTAGCTATAATGCTCAAAGCCCAGGAATCAACCCTTAGTGCCACCAAACAAAAAAGTACATTAGGATTGGGCACATAGTAAAAACTTAGTAGCAATTAGCCTTACCTAAAACAAATGCAATTAGGCCTTGAACCACCAAGAAATCAAATAAAATCATAAGTTATAAAGTTGCTTGTTGGGGCTAGGGAGATAGAGGTCTAAGCACCTGCCTGGCAGCTCGAGGACCCAGGTTCGATCCCCAGTACTGCATGCCATGCCTCCCCACTCCAAACAGGCCGCTGAAACTGGGAGTGGCGGTACACCCCTGTAATCCAGCACTGGGGAGGCTGAGACAGGAGGATCACTCTGAGTGACAGCTGCATAGTGAGACCCTGTACCAAATAAATAAAAGATTTTTTTAATAAAATATTTTTTAAAATATTAAAAAATTGTTTCTTCTATCTGAAAGAGTAAATAAGATCCAGGGCCCAGGGAGATGGCTCAGTAGAATAAGAACTTCCCTGGCAAGCGCAAGGGTCTGAATTCAATCCCCAGTTCTGCCAAAAATAATAATAATAATAATAATAAGATCCAAATTGTACAATAGATACTGTGAAATGGGAAGAAAATGTTCAAAATGAAAGAGAAACTGAGGTGATAGTTAAGAGGGCCAGCCAGATAACTCAACAGATTAAAGCATCTGCTTAGACAGACACAGGGACCAAGTTCAATCCCCAACATGCTGTGCATAGTGGTGCAGGCCTATAATCCCAGAGCTTAGGAGACTGAAAACAGGAGGATCACTACAAATTTATGCTGTGTAGTGAGACCCTTTAGGCCCTGTACTGAATACATTAAAAAAAAGGGGGGCGGGGGCTGGGGAGATGGCTCAATGAAGTAAGCGCTTCCCCGGTTAATGCAAGGGCCTGAATTCAATACCCAGTACCAAAAAAAGTTTTAAATAAAAATTTAAAAAAAAAAAAATTTCTTGGGCCAGCCAAATAGCTCATTGGATTAAAGTTCTTGCAAGCAGACACAGGGGCCAGGTTCGATACCGGACCTGCCATGCCAGCCCTGCCCCCAGGGCACGCTGAAACTGCTATTGAGACTGGGCATGGTGGCCCGCGCCTGTAATCCCAGCTCTTGGGAGGCTGTAAACAGGCAGATTGCTAGGAGTCTGATCTGTTAGTGAGACCCTAAACACTCTGTAGACCCTTCCCTAAAAGACAAAAATAAATAAATAAAAATTTCTTGACTTGTGTTCAGCTGAAAGGTAAGGCATGACAAGGCAGGGTTCTGGCAGGTCTCTCTTCCCCCATCTGCAGTTCCCTTGGCTTTGTCCCCTCGAAGCTGGCTGTATCCCCAGTCCCTGGTCAGGTGACTCTATCGCTGTCAGAATGGAAGGCTGCATAAAATGTCTTCCAAGGACTCTTTTAGCCACCGTAGTCACAAGTTGAGATATTAGTCGTGATAAAATTAGATGATGTCAGGCCAGGGAGATAGCTCAACAGCTTAAGTACCTATGCTTGCAACAAGGTCCTGAGATTGATCCCCGGTACAAAAATAAATAAATAAATTTGGTGATGTCTGGGAATTGTCTAAAAATAAGTCAGTGCTAAGGTACCAGATATTGTCTTTTCCCATTCAGATGGCTACTATTTACATACAAGCTAGGGATAATGCTTCAAGCACTATCCCCAGAGGATAGTGGCAGAACTGCAAGCTCCATCCCAGTCTTGGCAACCCACAGACTTAGACAGACCCTGTCTCAAAATTTTAAAATGTAGCCCAGTGTGAAGGATCTGTCACTAAATTAATACATAAATAAATAAATGTCAGAGGTGTTGGCACACACCTGTGAGCTGAGCATTCTGAAAAGGTGAAGCAGGAAGATTGCAAGTTTGAGTCTAGCCTGGGCAATGTAGTGGCTTAGCAACACTCTGTCTCAACATATAAAATAAAACAGGCCTGAAAAGAAAAGCCTCTCCAGCCAGACTCCAGGCCCGGTGTGAGTGTGGGAACTTCCACCTACTCATCATGCCCAAGATCCCTCTCCAGCCAGACCCCAGGCCCTGCACCAGGCCTCCTGTGAAACCTTGCAGCAGAACTCCCTGCAGAGGGGCTAGGAGCCAGACCTACCCAGCAAATCCAGAAGCTGAACATCTTGTCAGAGTGGCACAGCATGTTCACCTCTATGAGCTGCAGCAGGAAGACGCTGAGCACAGCAACCAGACCAAAGCCAGGCACATCTGGACAATTTCAAAGTTGGTAGATCCAGGCCCAGTAAGCTGAGACACTTTGCTGGACCCAGATCTATGAGAGTGTCCTCTCTCTTTAACTCTTGATCTATAAAGGGGGTGACAAATAACCAGGTGAATGTGTCTACGAGACTAGACAGAACTTAGGGGAGCTAACTTAAATACAAATTCCCAATTTAATATCTGCTTAGGGGGCAAGGGAGATGGCTCAGTAGAATAAGTGCTTGCCTGATAAGCACAAGGGCCTGAGTTCAATACCTGGTTCCACAAAAATAATAATAATAATAATGATAATAATAATATCTGCTTAGTTGCACAGACATAATGTTTGCTCTTACTGTCTAAAATAGAAACCCATTAGTTACAAAACTTCGACAGCTGCTAAATATCACTACCCATTATTAGTGTCCCTAATTGTAGTTCTGTAAATACAAAAACTATAACCAGCTTAACCATAAAAATCTCTTGGGTAAGAATTTTGGTAGATGCTATGGTTATAACTGTACCAAAGCTCTACACCAAAGATCACAGGACAGTGCTATATAAAATGACAAAAAAGAGGGAACAAAATGCAAGCTCAGACCCCGAGCTCACCCAGAACAAGTGCAGAAGACACTAGCACAGAAGAAATTGGGAATCACACAGCTGAAATGTCTGAATTAATAGCATGTGAAGTAAAGAAACAGCCACAGAAAGATATAGAAGAACTCAGATCAGAAATAGCCTCTGAAATAAGAAAAGAAATCCCTGAATCAATAACATCTGAATTAAAGAATCAAATGCAGAAGCACATAAAGGAAATCAAATCAGAAATAATCCCTGAAGTAAAAAAAATGCAGGATAACTATAATGAAAGAATTAACAACTGATTCTAAAGAAGACACTGATAGGGGCTGGGGAGATGTCTCAGTAGAATAATTGCTTCCCTGAAAAGTGCAAGGGCCTGAGTTCAAGCCCCGGTCCCGCCAAAAAAAAAAAAAAAAAGAAGAAGGAAAGAAAACACTGATAAAAAAAAATTAGAGGAGTATAGAAAAATGATGGAGGGACCAGGGAGATGGCTCAGTGGAATAAGCACTTCCCTGGCAAGAGCAAGGGTCTGAGTTCAATCCCTGATTCTGCAAAATAAATGAGTAAATAAATAAGAAAATATTTACATGAGAAAGCAGTATAAATACAACTTATTTTACTAAAACTTGTGAAAAAATGAATAGATATGTGATACAGTATAACGCATAATATGTAGTTGCATCATCTGGGGCAGCAATGTGAACCTTTTAGTTTTCAATGATTCAGACAACCTACTGAGGTATGCATGCTATAGGCTCCCTAACACTGAGTTAAGGGCCAGCAAAGAGGTGTTCACTGTAAAATTCTTTCAATTTTTTGTTTGAAATTTTCATAATGTGTCAAAGAATTTTTTTTCAGGAGGACAGAATCAGGGATTGAACTCAGGTCCTTGTGCTTGCCAGGCAAGCACTTATTCTATTGAGCTATCTCCCCAGCCTGTTGTCAAAGAATTTTAAAAGTGTTTATAACTTACCCTACTAGTAGTACCTGAAGTTAGAGTGAGGGTGATGGTATAAAAATATTAAACTCATTTTTTACAGCAGTTAATATTTATAATTAACATACCAAGAAACTATAAAAACAGATGTTATTAGCCTCAAAGTTACAACAGTCCTCCTATGTCAGCCTCCCACAGACTAGGATTACAGGTATGCACCACCATACAGGGGGTGGGGGGTTGGGGGAGTGTTAAGACTGTATATGTGACTTAGTTAAAATTATTTTTAAAGTGATATTCCTTTGTAACACATAGTACTGTCTTAGTAGAGGAAAATTTTTTGAAGATTGATTATACCTAGAGTAAACACATAAATCATCCATACAGGCAGTTGTGTGGCAAGGGTGTGTCAATAGTAATTACACAGGGATAATACATCACTTATGGGAAAAGCTGGACTTATGGTCCTATGGTTAGAGCCTAACTAAAAATATCTTTGAAAACTTACCAATCACCACTATCTACTGAACACTGATGCTATACTTGGTTATAAGGATAGAAAAATAAATATAGGCCAGGTGCTGTGGCATATACCTGTAATCCCAGCACACAAGAGACTGAGACAGGAGGATTGCCTCAAATTTGAGGCCATGGGGCTACATACTGAATTCAAGACCAGCCTGTATTACATAGTAGACCCTGTATCAAAAAACCAACCAAAAAAAACCAAGCCAAAGACAGTGCAGTTCAGGCTGTCCTTGGGCTTTTTGTGGCCCAGGCTGGTCTCAAACTCTCAAAAGATCTTCCTGCCTCAGACTCCTAGGTGATGAGATTATAGGTGTGTGCTACCACATCTTGCTTCTGTCTTTTTAATGTCTTGGGGCCAGGGAGATGGCTCAGTGGAATAAGTGCTTCCCTAGCAAGCACAAGGGCCTGTGTTCAGTCCCCAGTTCCACCAAAAGAAAATGACACTTTAATGAGCAATATAGGAAAGAAATAGATCACATGCGGCAGAGTCACAGAGATATAGAAGAACTTAAAATCTCAATCACAAGACTGAAAAACCATTTAAATGAAAGTGAAGATAGAGTTTCAGATCTTGAAGATATCATTGCGGCTACTGAAAAGATACGAAAAGGTCTTTTAAAAACATGGGGCTGGGGAGATGGCTCAGTAGAATAAGCACGTGCCTGGCAAGCAATCCCCAGTTCCACCAAAAATAAATAAATAAAACATACAAGCAAGCACAAGGGCCTGAGTTCAATCCTCAGGTTCCACAAAAAATAAATAAATAAAAATAAAAGCAACTAGGATGCAAGAAAAAATAATTCACCATATGCAAGATGATGCAAAGATGAACAACATGAGACTCATAGGCATCAATGAGAAAGAAGGACTCAGAAAACTTCCCAAATATAGGAGAAACATCTGCCATTCAGTAACCAAAGCATATAGAATTCCAAATAACATCAACCTAATTAAAACAATACTCAGACATATAATAGTCAAGATCCCAGAAATCCAGCACAAGAACAATATACTAAAAGCTTCTAGAGACAAGAAACAGACCACATGTAAAGGAAACCCCATCAGAATAATGGAAAACTTCACAAACCATGAAGTCAAGAAGAGCATGGAGTGGAGTACTTTAAGTCCTCTATGAAAATAAATTCCAACCCAGACTACCATACCCTGCAAAACTCTCTTTCAAGTTTGATGGAGAAGTGAAATACTTCCATGACAAAGAACAGCTAAAGAATTTCGTGATGACAAATCCAACCCTACCAGACTACTAAAAGATATTCTAGAGAGGAACCAAAATGACCAGAACTCCATGAATGAGAACAGAAAGAAAACACCAAAGAGAGCAAACAATTAAACTGGAGAAAAAGGGATAAACAACAGTAGGTAGATAACATGTCAATCATAAGTCAATACATCTCAGAGAGTCATATGGACAGGAAACATTCTCTCAGGCTTTCACAGAGAGCAAATTGGTCAAGCAATGGTCATGACTCATCCACATGGCTGACACTGACAAAAGATCTATAAAGTGCAATACGGGATTTCAGGATAAATCCTGAGGGGTCTTAACTGACCTTATCAGATACAAAAGTTACATTTCTTGTTATATAGAAATGCTTTATCTTAGTCTTAACCATCAAGCACAAAAGTATAAAAACAAGGTATAAAGAGTAAAGCCATATTAATAGGTTGAGCTGTAAAAGGCTCAGGTCAACAACTTCTGACATTGCCAGTGCTACAGATAACCCACTACTATTATGGACTGCTAGACTATATTGGAATATTTTGCTGAATTCATGCACCTACAATATTTAAATGACAATGGAATACCCTTCTCTGTTGAAACTAAACAAAAAATGGGGATACAAATAAGTGACTATTTTGTATCTGTATATTCAAAATAATTAGGATAAATATACATTCTCTTAATTCAGTGAATAAAAAGATTTGTTCTAATAGTGTTTGTGGACAGGATATCATGACTGCATTGTGTACAATGATAAGTTGGGACAGTTTCAATAATAAATACATTGCATATTGTTGTCTTAGTGGTTATTCATTATACACTGAAATTGAAAAGGAAACAATCCTCCCAAAATCATTCCTGGAGGCAAGTATTGTACTGATACCAAAAACAGGGAAAGATGCGAATAAAAAGGGCCAATCTCGCTCATGAACATATATGCAAAAATTCTCAATAAAATCCTAGAAAATAGAATACAACAAATCATCAAGAAGATTATACACAGGGTCAGGGAGATAGCTCAGTGGATGAAGCACCTGCCTGGCAAGCGCTAAGACCGAGTTCAAGCCCTGGTACCACATGCCATAATGAAACCTTGTATCAAAAATAACATAAAATAAAATACATTTTAAAAAAAGAAGATTATACACAAATAAATAAGTTTTTTAGAAAAGAAGATTATATGCCCTACCAGGTAGCATTCATCCCAGGGATGCAAGGATATTCACAAATCTGAGGCCAAGGTGAAAGAGAAGGCTCAGTAGAATAAGCACTTCCTTGGCAAGCACAAGGGCCTGAGTTCAATCCCCGGTTCCACCAAAAAAATAACATATATAACACATATGTATATATATATATGTGTATATATATTACACTATGTTAATAGAGCCAAATACAAAAACTGCATGATCATCTCAATCAACACAGAAAAGGCTTTTCACAAAGTCTAACACTCATTCACGTTTGAAGTCTTACAGAAAATTGAAATAGATGGCCTCTACCTCAATCTTTTTTGTGTGTGTGCAGAACAGGGCATTGAAATCAGGCCCTTGCACTTGCCAGGGAAGCACTGAGCTATCTCCCCAGCTCTATTACATCAATCTGATAAAAGTTATCTATGACAACCCAATGGCTAACATAATTCTAAATGGGGAAAAACTGAAAACTTTTACTCTCAGATCTGGTACAAAACAAGGATGTTCTCTATCACCCCTCTTATTCAATATAGTTCTGGAATCATTAGCTAGAGCCATTAGATGAAAGAGAAAAGTAAAAGGAATAAGAATAGGTAAAGAAGAAGTTAAACTTTCATTATTTGCAGATGATATGATACTTTACTTGGAAGACCCAAAAAACTCCACCAAGAATCTACTAGAATTGATACACAAATTCAGTAGCATAGCAGGATACAAGGTCAATACCCAAAAGTCAATAGCATTCCTCTATACAGATAATAAAGACACTGAGAGAGAAATTAGAGAAACAGTACCTTTTACAATAGCACTGCAGAAAATCAAATACTTAGGAGTTAACCTAACTAAAAAAGTCAAAGATCAGGGCCAAGGAGATGACTCAGTGGAATAAGCACTTCCCTGGCAAGCGCAAGAGCCTGAGTTCACTCCCCTGTTCTGCAAAAAAAAATTAAAAAGTCAAATATCTATTCAATGAAAATTACAGTACTCTGAAAAAAGAGATCCTAGAGGATTTCAGAAAATGGAAAGCTATTCACTGCTCCTGGTTAGGAAGAACCAACATGGTGAAGATGGCCACACTCCCAAAATTGTTATACAGATTTAATACAATACCTATCAAAATTCCACCAACAAGCCAGGCGTGATGGCGCAGGCCTGTAATCCCAGCACTTGAGAGGCTGAGGCAGCAGGATTGTTGTGAGTTTGAGACCACCCTGAGCTACAAAGTGAACTTAAGGGGCTGGGGAGATGGCTCAGCAGAATAAGTGTTTCCCTGGCAAGCGCAACGACCTGAGTTCAATCCCCAGTTCCACCAAAAAAAAAGTGAGCTTAAGGCCAGCCTGAACTGCATAGTGAGACCCTGTCTCAAAAAGCAAAAAAAAAAAAAAAAAAATTCCACCAACGTACCTCACAAAACTAGAGAAATCATTCCTAAAATTTATTTGGAATCAGAAAAGCCCTAGAATATAAAATGCAATCCTGGCCAACAAAGACAAGGCAGGAGGCATCACAATTCCTGACCTGAAATTATACTACAAAGCTACTGTGATTAAAATCAGCATGGTAGGGGAGAAAGCTCAGTAGAATAAGTACTTGCCTGGCAAGCACAAGGCCCTGAGTTCAAATCCCAGTACCACAAAAAAGGGGGGGCTGGGAGATAGCTTGGTGGAATAAGCACTTTCCTGGCAAGTGCAAGGGACTGAGTTCAACCCCCATTTCCACAAAAAAGAAAACAAAAACAAAAAAAAACTAAAATCAGCATGGTATTGGAAAAAAATAGACCTGGGGATCAGGGGAGTAGATTAGAAGATGCAGAAGCAACTACAAACACACTCATCTACCTGATCTTCGACAAAGGGGCCAAACAAGCTTACTGGAAGAAAGATAGCCTCTTTAAGAAATGATGCTGGAAAAACTGGATCTCTACATGCCAAAAACTGACTTCATCCAGGTCTATCACCATGCACTAAAGTTAAAATTAATTAAAGATCAAAACAGAAACACTGAATCTCCTTGAAGAGAAAGGAGGAGGAACTCTTGAAGACATAGGGGTAGGCAAACAGTTCATGACAAAAATCAAACTGCAAGGGTAGCACTTGAAAGAATTAACAACTGGGACCAGGGGCCAGGGAGGTGGCTCAGTAGAATAAGCACTTCCCTGTCAATCGCAAGGGTCTGAGTTCAATCCCCGGTTCAGAAAAAAAAAAAAAAAATTAGTAGAATAAGCACTTCCCTGTCAATAACAACTGGGACCAAATCTTATTGAGAAGTTTCTTCACGTCAAAAGAAATTACCAACAGAGTAAAAAGACAGCCCACAAATTGGGAAAAAAAATCTTAACTAATAAACCCTCAGACAAAGGTCTTCTCTCTAGAATTTATAAAGAACTAAACAACATTAGGGTCCCAAAATTTAAAGACCCAATCCAGAAATGGGCATCTGTGATGAACACACACTTCTCAGAGGAAGAATTTCTAGAAAATAATAAATACATTTAAAAATGCTCCACATCACTAGCTATCCATGAAATACAAATTAAAACAACACTGAGATACTGAGATCTTACCAGAAAGAATGGCTATCATAAAGAAATCAACCAACAACAAATATTAGAGAGACTGTGAGGAAAAAGGAACCCTTCTCCATAGCTGGTGGGAATGTAGACTGGTGCAACCATTATGGAAATCAGTGTGGAGACTCCTTAAAAAAAACTAGGACTGGAAATCCCATTCAAACCAGCTATCCCCCTACTGGGAATTTTCCCAGAGGAACTGAAAACGTCATATCATAGTGATATATGTGTACCTACATTTACAGCAGCACAATTTGTGATAACCAAATCTTGGAAACAACCAAGATGCCCATCACCTGAGGAACGGATGAAAAAAGACGTGGTATTTTTATGCAATGGAGTATTGCCCAACTATAAAAAATGATAAACTCAAAGCCTTTACATTTATTTTCGTTTTTTTCAGCAGAATCAGGGATTGAACTCAGGCCCTTGCATTTGCCAGGGAAGCACTTATTCCACTGACCCATCTTCCTGGCCCCACTTTCTATTTAAGTGAGGCCACTCGAAGATATACTCATAAGTGAAATAAATCAGACCCACATGTGCAAATATTGTATAGTCTCCCTAGTGCAAGAACTCAAAAGAAGAAATAAAAATTGAAAGGTATAACACAATTAAAAGAAAAGCAAGAACTTAAAGATTAGACAATGAAGAGAGGGCAAGGAGAAAAGGTAGGAAACATGACAGAGGCAAAACCATACATTTATATATGCAACATGGTTAAGGTAATGATTCTGAGAATCTTCAGCAGGTTTTTGAAACTGGCAGTTAATTGGCAGGATTTTAGCCTGTCTAACTATATATGCTTATACCTGTGAACTAAGCAACTGCACTAAAGTTAGAAATGTGTAATACTAGGGCCATGCTTTGAATGCCTATCATTCTGGACTTCTAAATATGTATTGCTTGTCATGTCATATCAATTACTACTATACTCTCTCCCAAGTTTGTTTTTAAAAAAAGGTAATAAATGAAAGCAAGAAACAAGAAAAATAAAAAAAATACCATAGGACTGTCCTGCTACAATGTTGTATGTGATTAGATTTATAAATTTCTGTGTAAAAATTTGTAATTGCTTACTTCTTTTTTGTACTATTGTTTATTCTTTTTTCCACATTCTGTATAGATTTAAAGTTTAGCATATCAACAATTGACAGAAAATACCTGATCCATGTTATGTCTAAGGTGTTTGATATTCAGATACTGATGTTAAGCCCAACAGCCTATGTTCTAGGGTAATAATATCATTAAGCTTCTCTTCTGGAGGCTTAACAACTTAGGTTTGCAGACCAAAAAATTAGAGAAAAAGTAGGGCTACAAGGATAGCCAACATTTTGGCTCTAGCTCTTCAAGGTCAGTGAGGACTCAGGACATAAGGGAACATGTACTGTAACATCCTGTTACTCAGTGGTTCCTGACTTTTCTGATCAAGGAGATTATGGGCCCCAGAGGAAAGTGATTTATTTATTTATCTTTTGGCAGAACCAGGGATTGAACTCAGGCCCTTGAGCTTGCCAGGGAAGCACTTATTCCACTGAGCCATCTCCCTGGTCCAAGGAAAGTGATTTATGATGTAGAGTTTGTCTAAGAAAAGCCACTTGGAGAGAAAACATTCTCCTAGGCTTTCACAGAGAGAAAATTGGTCAAGCAATGGCCATAACTCATCCACATGGCTAACACTGACAAAAGATCTACAAACTGTTCTACAGGTTTCAGGGTAAATCCTGAGGGAATTTGACTGACTGTCAGATACAAAAGTTATATTTTTTGTTATACAAGTCTTCGTTTATTTTGTTCTTAACCATCCAGCAAAAAAGTATAAAAATAAGATATAAAAATTAAGGCCATATTAATATGCTGAGCTGCAAAAGGCTCAAGTCAACAACTTCTGACATTGCCAGTCATGTAGATAGCCCATTAGTATTATAGACTACCAGGCTATATTGGATTACTCTGCTGAATCTGTGAACCTATAATATATGAATGGCAATGGAATATACATCTCTGATAAAAGTAAACAAAAAAGGGGGATACAAATGAAGTATCATTTTGTAGTGAATATATATATACATATATATGTATATTTATATGTAGATACAAAATAGCATAACTATACAGCTACTTTCTCTTAGTTCAATGAGAAGAAAATTTTGAGCTAATAGTGTTTAGACAAGATATCATGTCTGTATCTTATACTCTGAATAACCACTACAAAGACAACAATATGCAATGTATTAATTACTGTAACTGTACTACTAACCTATTTTGAAACTATCTCATTGCTACTTCTTTCTCAATAAAAGAATTTTTTTAAAAAAAGGCTTAATGATTCATCTTGGCACAAAGGTTTTCAGTTCAATCTCCAGTAGTACAAAATAACAAATTTGTGTTTATTTTGGTGACAATGCGCAATAGTGCAGCCACTATAAAAGATAGTATGGTAGTTCCTTAAAAAATGAAAAGAATTATTTTTAGTAGAAATATAATATGGCCCTTTGATTGCATTCCTGTACACAGATCCAAAAGAACTAAAAGCATAGTCTCAAAGAGATATGTGCACACCCAAACTCATAGCAGCGCTATTCACAAAAGTCAAAAGGTGGAAGCCACTCGTGTCCACAGACGAATAAACAAAATGCAGCACACACATACAACAAAACTGAGTGGGTTACTTTCTCCTCACAGCTGAGACAAGATATCTGACACCCAAAATGAAAGAAAAAAAGGTTTATTTAGCTCACAGTTTGTGGAGATTCAGTCTGCAATCAGCTGGCACCAAGGTCGGGGGACGAGGCAGAGGACAGCAGTTCAGGGCAGAAGACAGCAAAAGCAGTAAGAGCTAAAAGAAGACTGGAGAGAGAGAGCAAGTCTCCTTCCCCCCTTACACCGCATGCAGGCTACGTGCCCCAGGGCGGGCACGGCACTCCCACCTGGAACCCTAGTGTTGGAGCATGAATCAATCACAAACTCTAGAAGCCCACCCCATGGCTGCATGAGACTTGGCGGATATCAAGACCCAAACCATGATGACAATATTATCCAGCATTAAAAGTCTGACCCTGCTCTATATAATACGGGCGAAACTTGAGGACATTATACTAAGTGAAATAAGCCAGGGATAGTACTCTATAATTCCATTTACATGAGAGACACCATCAGTCATAGAAAAAGAAGGCAGAATGGTAGTTGCCAGGAACTAGCAAGAAGGAAGAATTGAAGATTGTTGTTTAATCAGTATAGAACCTTAGTTTTGCAAGAAGAAAAGAGTTTTGGAGCTTAGTTGCATAGCAACATGGATGTACTAAACACTACTACCCAGATGAGGTGGCACATGCCTGTAATCCTAGCGCTCAGGAGGCTGAGACAGGATTGTCACTAGTTCAAGGCCAGCCTAGACTATGTAGAGAGGCACTATCTCCAAAAAATAAATATAGGGCTGGGAAGGTAGCTCAGTAGAATAAGCCCTTACCTGGCAAGCGCAGGGTCCTGAGTTCAATCCTAGGTACCGGAAAATAAATAAATAAACATAAAAATAGCCGGGCGTGGTGGCGCATGCCTGTAATCCCAGCACTCGGGAGGCTGAGGCAGGAGGATTGTTGTGGGTTCGAGACCAGCCTGAGCTACAAAGTGAGCTTAAGGCCAGCCTGAACTGCATAGTGAGACCCTGTCTCAAAAAGACAAAAAAAAAAAAAAAAAAAAAAAAAAAAAAAAAAAAAAAAAAAAAAAAAAAAAAAAAAAAAAA
>PVKA01038399.1:6270-20372 GCA_004027165.1 Ctenomys sociabilis
AGAGAGAGAGAGACAGACAGAGAGAGAGAGAGAGAGAGAGACAGAGAGAGAGAGAGAGAGAGATGGGTGGGTTGTGAGTATGGGAGAAGGGAATGTCTTTAGAGCAAATGAAGGCTTTTAAGGGATTTTTGACTACTTGTTGCTGTGATTATAGGAATTTTAAGGAATTACTATTTTTTTTTTTCTTCAGGGGATTGCCTGCTGTTCTGGAGCTTATACTGTGTCCAAGGTGACTGGCAGTAAAATGTTAACTGTTTTTGTTTTATGGCCTCCTGGAGGCCAAGGGAGCCAAGATCATGGACGAGACATCCCAGTGGGATTTTGCAATGAATATTTTCCATGGTGACAGCATTTGAGCTGAGTCGGGCTTCAAGACTTGGGGGCTGGGGTCCTCAGGGACAGAGGTGGCTGTGTTACCTCAGAGCATCTATCAAGGAATGTGATAACAGTCTATTCTGTCCCTTGGACAGATAGAAATCTGGACAGAGGCACATGGTTTTGGAACTGGGATGCGGAGTTGTTTGTCCCTAGCAGGATGCAACAGTAGTAACCCTTCACAAAGGACTGTGGAGACAGCTTCCCCTGAAACCTGGGACTGGAAATCTCAGTGGGACACAGCTCACCTGGACTGTTCAAGGTGAATCGGTGTTGGATGCAGGCTGGCATCAGCAAGTAGGCAGCAGAGGAGAGAAGCTTGGTCAACGGGCATGTGGCTCAGAACTGGGGATTTGGCCCCCACGAGTCTCACACACTGCCTATCTGAGTCGCAAGGCAGGGGGGGCCCAGCGGGGGATTTTGCTTAAAGGATCTGTTGGGGGCTGTAAGATAGGCAGAGTTCCAGGTGATTGTGAAGGGAGAAGAAAGCAAGGACGTGGAGGACCTCAGACCATTTCCCATTGTGGTGACAAAAGTTATCTAAATGAAGGTTTAATAATCAAGAATTCATGTGGGGGGGTGCAGATAGTCTCACTGTCCAGTTTGTATTGTGGCCAGGCTGTTTGGCAGAGAAAAGCTAGCTGTTTGAGGTTGGAGAAGTCTAAGGGGCCTCCAAGGACAGACTTAACACGGTCTAAGACAGAAGAGTAGTTATGAGAGAGTACTGAAAAGGAATTCCTTATCATGACAAAAAAGGACAGGGGGAGGGGCGGCAGGAGGAGACTAAAGGAGATAATCATATTATGGAAGTCCCAAAAGGGACATAGGGGCAGGGCCCACTTATCTATTTGGCTGGCCCTTTAAAACTCTTTAAAATAAACTAATTTTAAAGAGTTTTATTGGAGAATAGATCACCAAGGAACACTGTCAGCCCAACAGAGCCTAGGGTTCATTTCCCAGTATTTTTTCTTAATTTTCAAAAAAAATATTTGTTTACTTATATTTATCTTATTTTATGCTATTCTATTCTACTCTATTCTATTCTGTTCTACTCTGTTTTATGACAGGGTCTTGCTATGCATTTTGGGAGTGCTAGGATTACAGGTGTGCACCACCACACCGGGGTTCCAGAGCCTGCACTGCATGTAGAACCCGGGATTGAACTCAGTACTTTGTACTTGCCAAATAGATGTTTATACCCCTAAGCTCTCTCCCTAGCCCTCATTTCCTAGTGCTTAATCAGCCCAACACTCAGCGGTAACTCGCACCTAGCAGAAGAATTCAGTGTCAGTCAGGCAAAGTACAAGAGTTTGGGGATTAACGAGGCTTCCATCTAGGTTTCGTAGGTGATCCCGTGAGTCAGGAAGAGACTTGTGATAGTGAATGTGTCTGCAGGCTGCCCCACATAGGCGAATCCAGCAATCCGCAAGAGGGAACTAAAAGAGGCTGAGGAGATGGCTCAGTGGAATCAGCGCTTCCCTGGCAAGAGCAAGAAGCCTGAGTTCAGTCCTTCCCAGGTTCCGCAAAAAAAAAAAAAAAAAAAAAAAAGAGGGAACTAAAGCTGCTGGAGATCCCAGGCAATTAGAGGTGCCAAGGACATGGAGTGTCCCCAGGGAGAGGCTGCTGACAAGGTGCAAAGGCAGCTCTAGAGAGTGACAAAATGGGTTGCAGATGGCCAAACTGCAGTATAGAACTGCCAGCCCCTGGGGAGCCCACGTTCCATGACTGTGTGCGCAGACACTAAGTATGGAAATACGATTTAATATTTCTTCCTGGATTTAGGTTCCTTATTCCTCAGCTTTGGAGTGGAAATTATTATAAACCTAATCCATCATTCCGTCTTGCAAGAAAAAATTGTTCTTTTGGTTTTTTCCAAAGTTCATTATTTTCAAATAAATGATTTATGCTTTTAAGAGCATAATAAAAAACAAAGATGATACAGAATTTCAAAACAGAATGATAGGGAAATTAACAGTGGTTTCTGTATTGCATATTGTTATCTTAAAGTAGTTGCTCCAATTACCATACATAGGCATGTAAGATGGCTCAAATGACAGGAGCACTAAATATTCCTTCCAGTGTGCTGCTATAAACATGGGTGCACATGCAGCACTGTAGTATGGTGTTTTTAATTATTCTGGGAAAATATTTCGAAGTCAAATGGGACCTCTAATCCTAGTGTTTTGAGAACTCCATCCTGAGTTCCACAGTGGTTGCACTAGCCTACCAACAATGCACAATGGTCCCTTTTTTCCCCACAGCCCCTCTAGCATTTGGTATTGGTTGAAACTTTGACAATGGCCATTTTTACTGGAGTGAGGTAGAACCTCAGTGTTTTAATTTCCATCTCTCAAATGGCCAATGATGTAGAACTTTTTTTTTTCTTGTATTTATTTGTCATTTGTAATTCTTTATTGGAGTAGTATGTATTCATCTCAGATGCCCATTTTTGGATTGAGTATTTGAATTTTAGTAATTTGAATCTTTTTAAACTTTTTTTTTGTATAATCTTGATAGAACTTCTTTGTCTGAGGAACAGTTGGCTAAATTTTTTTTCCACTATTCAAATTCTCATTTTACCCTGTTGGTAATATTTCTCTTTTGATATGCAAAAACTTTTTAATAAGATGAGTTCCCAGCTGAAATGTTTCCCATGCTATTGTTAAAGTAATATTTCAACCTACTTCTATGTCTTAAAGATTTCTCCCTACTTTCTATTCTAGATACAGCTTTTGTGTTTTAGTATTTGGATTTTTGAACCATTTTGACTTCAGCTTAGTGCATGGAAATAGACATGGTTCTAGTTTTAGTCTGTGACATGTAATATTAGAAACTAGTTTTTCTAGCACCAATTATTATAGAAATTATCTCTCTTTCAGTGTACATGTCTGCCTTATTTGTCAAAGGCTGAGGAGTGCCTTTTACAGTCTGATCCACTGCTCCTTAAGTCTGTTTTATTGCCAGAATCATGTTGATTTTTGTCACAGTAGCTTTACAGTAGAACTTCAAGTCAGGAGCTCTGATGCCTTCTGCTTTGCTTTTGTTGGCCAGATTACCTTTGCTATCCTGGGTCTCTTCTGGTGCCAGCTAAATTTAAGGAATGTTTTCTCAGATATGTGAGGTACTACATGGTATTTTGACTCAATTACATTAAATCTATGGAACAGTTTTGAGAGTATGACCCTTTTCTAATGCTGATTCTTCCTACCCAAGAGCAAGCAACATCTTTCCATTTTCTGAAATCTTCTCCAATCTCTTTTTTTTTTTTTAATTTTCAATGTATTGATCTTTTACTTCCTTTGTTACATCGGCTCATGAGCAATGCATTTTTGGATGCTATTTTGAAAAGTATGTTATCACTAATTTCTTTCTCAGTAAGTTTGTTGTCTGCATACAGGAATGCCATTAATGTTTTTTGAGTGTTGACTTTGCATGCCGGTATACTATTGAATTAGGTTATTAAATCTAGAAGTCTCTATTTTGGAATATTTGGGGCCATCTATGTTCAGTATCATGTGATCTGTGAATAGTGATAATTCCACTTCTTCCTTTCTTGTCCTTATTCCTTTTATTTCTCTTGTATCTAACTTCTCTGGCTAATATTTCTAGAACTTCATTAAATGGGAGGGGTGACAGTGAATATCCTTGCCTTGTTCCTGATTTGAGAGTGAACACTTTCACTTTTCTCCACTTAGTATGATGTTGGCGTTTTTTTGGCCTTGATAGCTTTTTTCAGATTGAGGTAAAGACCATGTATGCCAATTTTCTGTAGGGTTTTTATCATGAATGAATGTTGGACTTTATCAGGAGCCTTTTCTGCATCTATTGAGATGATCATGTTTGTCTTTTGTTTTTGATTCTGTTGATGTGGTATATTATGCTTATGAATCTGTACATTGAACCATCCCTGCATTCCTGAGATGGATACCACTTGTGTTTAATCTTTTTGAAGATTTGCCACATTCTATTTTCCAGTATTTTATTGAGGCTATTTGCATCTATTTTCATTAGGGAAACTGGCCTATAGCTTTCTTTTTTGGTTGGATCTTTCTCTGGTTTTGGTGTTAGGGTAATCCTTATGTGCAAGAATGAGTTAGGGAAAACTGTTTTGAAGAGTTGGCATTAGGTCCTTTCCAAATTTCTTATAGAATGTAATTGTGAATCCACCAGGAACTGGGCTTTATTTGCTGGTAAGTTGTTAATTATGTTTTCAATCTGACTGGTAATGAGTTATTCAGCAGTTTTACAAGTTCTTTATTCAAATTTCATAACATATATTTTCAGGGACATGCCCATTTTGTATGTATCTTCTGTCCATGAGAGTAAAAGTTTTCAAAGTAGGTATTGATAATCTTCTGAATTTCCACAGGATACGTAGTGATTTTATACTTTTCATCTATTATTGCATGAATTTGAGTTTTTTCTTTCCTTTGTTGGATAATGCTGGCTAGGTTTATAAATTTTATTTGTTCTTTCAAAGAACATACTGTTCAATTCATTGATTCTTTACATTGTTTTCTTAGTTTCTGCCCAGTTTAACTTCTGCTCTGATCTATTTAATATTTCTCCTTCCTAAACTGACTTAATTTAAATCACAGAGTTATTTTTAGTTTCAATTATTCTACATGTTACATGTCCAAGTTTAAGACATTAGACAATTAATACTGAGGGTTCAGAAAGGAGTTTATTATATAATCTCATGTTTTAGAGAGGCATATAGGAGCTTTCACCTGTGAAAGATTACTGTAGATATAGGATGTATAGATGCTATGGGTTCAGGTAAATTAATA
The DNA here is from genome assembly GCA_004027165.1 of Ctenomys sociabilis. Lineage (NCBI taxonomy): Eukaryota > Metazoa > Chordata > Mammalia > Rodentia > Ctenomyidae > Ctenomys > Ctenomys sociabilis. Next base: position 11,436 of record PVKA01038399.1, read on the forward strand.
TGTCTGAATCTCAGCTTTCTCTTTTGTAAATAGTAAAAATTACCAAATATATTCATGGTTTATATAAGGATTGTGTGTTAGAAAAATGTTTTGTCTGGCCCAGGGAGATTGCTCAGCAGTCTGAGCAGCTGCCTGGTCAATGTGAGGACCTGGGTTTGATCCTGAGTTCTGCATTCTGTACCAGCCCCACCCCAGGCCTGCAAAGCAGACCATGGACATGAGGCGCAGTGGCATATGCCTGTAATCCCAGCACTGCGGAGGCTGAGACAGGAGGATCACTATGAATCCAAACTGCATAGTGAGAACCTATATCAAATAAATAAAAGATTTTTAAAAATTAAGGAAATACTTTATCAAACCTAAGATGCCAAACATTTTAAAATGTCTACATCCACTTAAGCTTTGGTTTTGCTTTCCAAAACCTTATTTAAAATAGCACTTCTCATCAGAAATATGGCTCAGAAATTTTGAACCTATTTTGTGTCATACTAAGGTTGAACAAATAAGTAGATATATTATAAATAATGAAAACCAAGCTTCTTACTGTTGAATACATGTAGAAATCACCAAGAGATTGATTCTTCTAGGCTAGAATAAACTGAGAACAAGTTTGAGATATTGAATTTGAGTTATCCACAGGGACTCAAATGTTAACTTTCTTGTGAAAATAAGGAGATATATAAATGGGTGCTTCAGGTAAACACCCAGTTATTATACACACATTTCACAGTTCCATCTCTTGATGAGAAAAGCAATGACCCAAAAATGACACACTGAGGAAGTAGAGAACATCCATCAGCATCGTGTCTTAATTTCAGACTGTCATTATCAGTTTTAAACATTTTAATCATTTTTTCTCATTTTATCAATCACGGGCCCTCTGGCAACAAATATGACCCTTTTATTTTGCAAATAGCAATGAATGACTTGATACTTTAATCTCAATTGAATTCCTCAAATGTAGTTGTACTGTTTACGTACATGATTAACATGGAAACAAAGTATCTACAACCAAGGAAATACTTGTACTGTAATGGAAATTGTACCAAAATTGCTTCCTAGTCAACAGTTATCACACAATTAATTATGTGATATGACATTTTTAAGTGGTGAAAAGGTAATAAAAAATGTGTAACTTAACAAGCATGGAATAATATAAATATAAAATTTCTGAAGTATATTAGTTAATCAAGTCTTGATGAGTAAACCACATAATACACTTGGTCCATTCTGACTGCCCAAAAACCAAAACTAAATTGCTTTATATCATATTTAAATTACTCCCTAATGCAGCTCTTTAAAATCACTACAATTACTGACAAACTTTTTAAATTAAGTGGCTAGTGGCATAAATGTGCATACAAAGAAATCATCCTTTTTAGAATATTGAAAAATTGGCAAAATTTAAAGATATACGAATTAATGAATTTCAAGATAGGCAAAAGAAGAAACATTAATTAGTATTCACTCTATTAATATCACAGATACATAATATATGATAGTTAAATAAGTTTAATATATATTAAATGTCATCTAAAAGATACAGAATCTATGTAAGTCAAAAACCTCCTTAAACTGGATTATAGCAACAGCCTTTCATTTAGAATACCTCATTAAAAATCATTATCATTAAATTTTATCTATATAAAATTGTTTGGTTGCAATCTCAATAAATATACTTAATTAATTTATTATGAATTTCAACAAGCTTTCAGCTTTGAACATGAACTCTTTCTGGGGTCCAAACTGTTGATTTTGGTGCTCAATTATCACAAATTGTTGCATTTCCTTCACAAGTAAAATATAAAATGGTTCAGAATGTCATAACCTTACAAAAGCGTATGATAATTTTGCCTAGAATTAAGCCTTGCTACATACTGTTTCTTTTCATTACCAACAAATGACTACTGAATGAATAAATGATTATTTGGAAGTAATTCTAGAAAAAAAAAGAACCTTTGGAAAGCATTTTAATAACTGTGGAATTAATATAGAAAATGATGGCTTCTAAATGATTTTGACTTTTCACAATTTAATTATTGATCTGCTTTCATTTATATCTTAGATACTTGCTTCAAATCATTTGGAAAACTACTATTATTAAATTATTCCTAGTCAAATGGGTGTATCTATTGCTGAGTAGCCAATATGCTTCATGAATCTGCACACTGGTGAAAGCTTGCTACATATTTAGAAATTGTAAATTTTTCTAAGAGCAAAAGCAGCATATAACTATTATCCAAACATAAAAGAAAGAAAAAAAATAAAGGCTTGGACACTGAGGGCCACAGCTTATATTTTCACATGTCAGTTTGTAGCCACATGGCTTTTCTCATAGTATTTAACATCATTTTTTCAAAGTTTTCTGTTTGAGGGGGGTTGCAGGTTAGCTCAGTTGTTTAAGTGCCTGCTGGGGCAAACCCAGTCAGGCACAGGGGACTGCAGTTTGATTCCCAGCTCTCCATGCCTTGCCAGACCTGCCCTTGAGGCAACCTGACCCAGCCAAATGAAAAATAATCCTCATAGGTTTCTGTTTTATAAAATAGGAGCATAATGGCATGCCATAGAAACATTTTGACGACTTAAGTTCAAATATATAAACTTTCTAATGTAACAAGTATCCAACTCAAAAGTTTATCTGGAATTTGAAGAGACCCAGGAAAGCAAAAGTAATTCTGAGTAACTACAGCAAAAAATCATAATTTCAGATTGAAGTTACATTGCACAGCTATAGTGATAAACCAATATGGTGCTGGCACAAAACCATAAACCTGGGTATATCAAACAGAACAGAGGAAGCAGAAACAACTCCAGATTTATTCAACTATTTGATCTTCAACAAAGCGGTCACATTCATAAATCAGAGGAAAGATAGCTTCATTAATGAATGGGAAAACTTAACATTCATAAGCAGAAGATTGGTTCTAGATCCACAAATATATTACCATATACTAAAATAAAGTAAAAATGGATCAAAGATATAAACCTTAAAACAGAGATACTTAATGTTCTAGAAGACAAAATCAGTAAAAACTCTCAAGACCTAGGCATGAGCCAAATATTTCTGAACAGAACTCCAGCAACACAAGAAATAATATCAAGACTTAACAAATGGATTATGTCAAATTTAAAAACTTTGGAAACCAAAATGAATACACATTTCTTAGAAGATGTTCAGATAAACAAAACTATGTGAAAACTACATTGTGGAAATGCAAATTTAAAACACACCATGATAGTCTCGCTCCAAAAAATGATAATCATCAAGGAATTACAAATGCTGGTGAGACTATAGAGAAAAAAAGAATCTTTGAAGCTGTTTGTGCATATGTGTATTTGTATAACCACGATGATGATTATGAGTTTCCTCAAAAAATAATTAATTAAAAATTCCATTTAACCCAGATATTCCCCTTCTAGTTTCTTCCTGAAAGAGTTCAAATCATCATATTACCTTTATACAGACATACCCACATTTACAGCAGCAGGATTTGTGGTATATAAATCTTAGAAACAGATTGTATGCTTATTAATGTACAGATCAATAAAGAAAATGAATTTTTGTGTACAACAGATTTATCAGGATAAACATGAGGCATTTGTAAAAAAAAAAAAAAAAAAAGGATGCATCCCCAGTCCATAATGTTCAGTGAAACAGATCACACACACTTTTAAATATCATATGCTTTATTTTATATGATAGATCTAAAGTATAAAAAAGAGCAGTACTAAGGATAAACAATGGAAAGTAAGGAGAGCTTTCTCAAATGGGAAATGGAAGAAGAAATTGAGGTAATAGGAAGGAGAGGGACAGGGGATCAAAATAGAGAATTGTAAGAAAAACTTTCATAAAGCGTTTCCAAATGGTAAGGGGAAGAAGAGGTAGAGATAACAGAGAAATAAAGGAGGAGAAGGGAACAAAAAAGAATTAAAATGTGTTCTGTACATGTGCACATGCCCCACAATGAATGTAACTATTATGTCCTGCAAACATATACTAACAAAACTATTCAAAAGTTCTCACAGGACAGGATGTGATTTTATACTTTATACATTCTTTTTTGCATTATAGAATCACAATTTTCTACATTAAAATTCTAAAGAATATGGAATCCAATTTGAAAAAATAGCACATTTATATACACATCTTACATTTTTGAAAAAATTATAACAAAACAAATCACAGATATAAATATAAATAAAATGTAACACTGGAGCAATTAGGATGGCTTACATTAGGCACTGAATTTTTGCTTAAAAAATAAGTGCAAGATACATGAACTAAAAAATAAAAAATATATATGCTAGACTTCATTAAAATTTTAAAATTTTACTCTGCAAAATACACCATCAAGAGAGTGTAAATAATACAAGCACAGACTCCAAGAACATATTTGCAAAAGAAATATTAATTAAAGAACAATTACCCAAGGGAATATAAAAGTTCTTAAACACCCATAAGAAAACAAATAATATAATAAAATAGGTCAAAGATGATAACTGACACTTAAGAAGATGCAGATGAACTATAATCATATAAGAAGATACTCAATATCATATGTCATCAGAAAATGCAGACTAAGGCAGTCAGATGCCATTATACAACTCTGAGAGTGGCCCAAATCTGGAACATTATCATTATCAAACGTTTGGTCACGTTTAGAGCAATAGGACCTGCCACTTGTTCCTAATGAGAGAGTAGAATAGGACAGCTACTTTGGAAGATAATTTGCTGGTTCTGTGCACAACTAATCATACATTTAGCATACAATTCAGGAACTACAGCCTTTAAAATTGACCCCAACCCTAACATTACTCCAAAAATTAGTGTTAAAAAGCTCTAAAGAATTTATAAATTAAAATTCATCTTAACTACAAACAAAACAAAATTGTAACAACTAAGACAAAAGTGTTGCAGGTAGAGAGATGCCGCAGATATGAAATATGTATGTATGGCCATTTCAGACTTTTATTTTCGGCTAGCCTATGTGGAAAAAGCTTTTCCTGCCAAAACAGATTGGAATGATTTCACCCAACTGCCAACATTTTACTCTTTTAGCAAAAACATAACAGATAGTCACAACATATATATAGAAATAGGCCTCAGATCTCAGAAAAAAAAGGTGTGTTGTACTTAGAATAAGCAAGTAGTGAAAAACAAACTGCAAAGTATATTTCAAGTATATTTTATATGAAGTCTACATGATAGATAATTCCTGAATAAGAAACCAATAATTCTTTGCAATTAGAAATAAGAATGGAGGCACACTGCCTTAGTTACTTTCTTCATTGCTGAGATGAAATGAAAAGGTCTATTTAGCTTACAGTTTGTAGCTATTTCAGTCCATAGTTGGTTGGCTTCAAGGCAAAGTGGCACATGAACACAGGTCAACTGTTCATGGTGACAGAAGCTAGCAAAAGCAACAAGGGAAAGAGAGAGAAAGTCTCTTATATTGTCTTCAGGCTACACTTTCTAGGGTGGGTGTAGCATTCACACACCTAGTTCCAGCCATGAACAATAAATCAGTAACAAACTCTAGATTCAGCCACCTCCAAAGGCCCAACTCCCCGTGACCCCATGAGGTTTTGTTCAACATCTATACAAAAACCATAACACACATGGGAAATTAGTTTAGTGTCAAATACATATGAGATCATTGAGCAAGCAGAACTTCAACAGTGCATTAAGAATGAGGAATGAATTCAGGTAAGTACATGTGACAAAGCGTTTCATCTATTTTATCAGGAAAATGTTACTAATTGAAATAACATTTGCATTTCTTTAACGAATAAAAATTAATTCGTGCATTATTTCTATTTCTTTGTGAGCTCAATCATTCTCAAGTAAATTAGTTTCATCATTTTAAAATTTTGGGTTAAATTTCAGTTAATGCAGTTTTTAAATCTCCCAATAAGATCCTAAGCTAAATGAACCTCTAATAATGAGAGTCATGATCTGTAAGCTTTGGAATGGACAAATGAGATAAACAATGTGCATTCACATCAACTCAACCAGGCACACGAAAATAACTGTTTGTGTTACACTTTCTCATTCCCTATATGTCTTACATTTTCTAGACATATAGAAGGATTGTGAGGTTTCTTTTTCCTACTTAAAAGTCAAAGAAAACTTATTCAGTAGAACTATAGGCTGTTTTTCAGTATACTTCTCCCTAAGTTGCATTACATGACATATTTTAAAGTAAAATTCTGCCTCTTAAAAGTGATAGTTACAGAATAAACATTTTAATAGTATGCATTTATAATGCCATATAAATATAGAAAAAACATAACATAGTCACAACATATATATGGCATTTATAATGCCATATAAATATACCATATAATTATATTATGTTTTAGTTATATATATTATGTTTTAGTTACACGTAACTAAAACATAATATATATCAAAGCAGGTGCTTGTTGAAAATGATTTGAATTTTTAAAAAGACAAGTTTTTTTTTTTTTGTACTTGAATAAACAGGTCAGCAGAAAAATCAGCTTCTGTCAGCAGAAAGTCAGTTTAGTGATCTGTCAGTAAACCCTCTGTATGAGTAAGAGAAAACTACTTCAGCTGTGTAGGTGAAAAAGCCTAATAAGCTAAATTTTGGAGCTAGAAGCAAAAGCTAAGTGGGTTAGATTAAAAGAAAATATCCATTTTTCAGGACCGAAAAAGATGCCAAACATTTTCGCTGTAAAAATAGTGATGAGAACTAGTCTTACATAGCCAGAAAATTCTTATATTCTACTCTGGGCTTTCATTTGATAATTTAAATCATTCATTTCTAGAGCTAGAAAAACTCTAGACAGGATGGCAACAAAAATACATTTTATAACACAAGCATATTGAACTTTAAATCAAAATACCTAAGAATATTTCCTAGCCAGTGTTTAATGTTGAGTTTCCTTTCTGTGTGAATTAAGCACCGATTCTCATTTCCACCCCTGCAAGCCACAGGTGACAGTATCTGCTTTGCAGATTTTATAAAGTTCACTGCATTATTTCTTTCTTGTTGTCATCACAAATTACCATAGTGAAACAAAACTGTATGAATTTATTATCTTATAACTTTTGAGGTCATAAGCCTGAAAAGGGTCACAGTAGCCTAAAACCCAAGTGTTGGCTGGCCTTTGTCCAGCTTCACTTGAAGGAGATGGAGAGAAATTTGTCACCTTACCTTTGCCAGCCCCCAAAGACTGCATTTCCTAGCTTCTGTGACATGTCTGTCCCTGTCACAGCAACTCTCCCACTTCCTGCTATCCTGTAAGCCTCTTGTGATGACACAGGGCCTATCTGAATAGACCAAGATAATTTCCTCAGTGGAAACTGCTCAGCTCACATGATTCCAAGCTTAATTTCCTTTTCCACTGAGCATAGCATATCCATAGGTTTTGGATCTGAGCAAGTAGATTATCTTTGCTTGAGGATAGGAACATAGTTCCATTTACCATAATAATTATTCAAATAATATATTTAAATTCACTTCACAGATCATAAGTGTTTTACATATGTTAATCTCACTTAAAAGAAATGATGAAAGAATGTTAAATATCTTTTCTTATGAGCAGGTAAGCTCATCTTGGTTGAGCTCATCTTGGTCTCAGGTATTATCTTACCAGCAATTTCTACAGCTCATCTGAAAAATATCACAAGAATCATATAAGATACAAACCATATTTCAACCATGAGCTCCACTTAGGAACAATTAGCTTGAAGATTTAATTCTTAGTCTTAAAACTGACTTCTGTTATCAAACTGCCCAGATTAGACTTAGTTCCACATTAAAGTCGGAGAACTTCAGCAAGTTTTCTAAATCTTGTGTTTTATTGTTACAAGTAATGCCAATAGTACTAACCTCAGAAGTGTACTGGAAAAGTTAAATGAGAAAATACACATAGTCTTTTGGAAACTGATACACAGCAAGTATTTTAGAGATGTTAAGTTGCTGTTCACAAAATAGCTATGCTAGGTACTATGGTTTTCTGGGGTATGAAACACTGAATTATTATAGATTCATACTGTGGTCTTAAGGAAAATGAACACTGGAGAAGTCACCACGGACCTGACAAGATATTTTACAAAGTCCTAGTAGTCAGAATGGTACAGCATTGATATAAAAGCACACGTCAGACACAGGAGCAGAATAAAAACCCTGAATAAAAATCTCACTCATTTACAGCCAGTTGATCTTTGACAAAGCTTGTAAGAAGATACATTAGACAAAAAGACAAACTTTTCAATAAATGAGTCTTTTAAAAAATGGATATTCACAAGCAGAATAATGTGGACATATTTATCTTGCAAGAGCTAGCCCCATTAACTCAAAAGAGATTGAAGGCTTGCATGTAAACCTGAAGCTGAAACTGCTACATAGGAAAATTGTTTCAGGACATTGGGAACGGCAAGTAATTTAATTTAGAGATTAAAAAATAGACAAATATGATCACATAAAAAAGAGATTCTGAAAAGCAATGAAATCCACATGAGTGAAAAACATCTTACAGACTGGAGAAAATGCTTCCAAACTATATCCTATAATTTTGTTTGATATTCTGAATATGTAAGAAATTATAAAATCTCAGGAGCATCACAAACAAAACCCCAAAAATAACTCATTTTAAAAATGGGGCAATAGGAATGACCAAATAGCTCAATGGATTAAAGCATCTGTAAGCAGGGGCCTCAGGTTCGATTCCTGTACCTGCCATGCTGGCCCCACCCCGGGGCACTGAGACAGCAATTGAGACTGGACACAGTGGCACACACTTGTAATCCCAGCTTTTGGGAGGCTGAACATAGGCGGATCACTACAAGTCCTATCTAGTAGTGAGATCCTTAATACCCTGTAGACCCTTCCCTAAAAATACAGAATAAATAAATAAATAAATAAATAAATAAATAAATAAATAAATAAATAAAAAATGGGGCAATAG
>PVKA01038400.1:7827-20372 GCA_004027165.1 Ctenomys sociabilis
AAAAAAAAAAAAAAAAAAAAAAAAAAAAAAAAAAAAAAAAAAAAAAAAAAAAAAAAAAAAAAAAAAAAAAAAAAAAAAAAAAAAAAAAAAAAAAAAAAAAAAAAAAAAAAAAAAAAAAAAAAAAAAAGCCATAGAGGAGGTAGAGCAATGAGAATGGGTAAAACAAACAAACAAACTGAAAGCTCCAGAATTATGCACAAAGAAAACACAAGTTTTGTTTTATTCTTATCAGAAATGCAAAATTTCTTTTAATCATTAAGAAATAACAGACAAATCTAAATGAAAGTCACTCTATGAAATAATTGGCCAGTGCTCTGTTTTCTCGTCTTGCTATTGTTTTTGTGCTAAGAGTCGAGGATCATTTAGGGTAGAAAAACTTGCTGCTATGGAGATTTCTCTGGTCAGTGTGTGTTGCCCTTCTGTGGGTCTTTTGTGTTTTCATGTTTACGCACTTTTGAGCCTCTGCAGTGTAATCTGCCCAGTAGTCACTGATAAAGGAATGGAAGGAACCAACTGCATGGTGTGGAACATGCTATGAAACTTCTTTTAATTTGGGATGTAGGGGCTGGGGAGATGGCTCAGTGGAATAAGCGCTTCCCTGGCAAGCTCAAGGGCCTGAGTTCAATCCCTGGTTCTGCAAAGAAAAAAAAAAAAAAAAAAAGAGTAGGAATTTGGGATGTAGGTGGTAGCCTGTTGCCTAGACTACACCATAAAGGGTAGCAGTATCTTGGAAGAGTGATGGTGTGTTCAACTCAAATTTAAATTCTACAACCTCCTTTGTCTTTTCTTTTCTTTTTGTATTTTAGGGAAGGGTCTACAGGGTGGTCAGGGTCTTACCACTAGATTGGACTCATAGTAAACCGCCTGTTTACAGCCTCCCAAGAACTAGGATTACAGGCATGTGCCACCACACCCAGTCTCAATTGCCATTTCAGCATGCCCTCGGGGCGGGGCCAGCATGGAAGGACCAGGATCCAACCCTTGGTCCCTGAATCTGCTTGCAGGCGCTTTAATCCACTGAGCTATTTGGCCAGCCCTAGGCTTAAATTCTAACAGGGAGTTCACAATCAGCGAACTTAATGAATCTTAACAAATCTCAAGGATTCCCAAAGGAAATACGGTGAAAACTTGTGAGATACATCTAACATCTAAACATAAATTTACTTAGGTAAATATATAAATTTACCTAAGTAAATTTGCATTTAATTGAGGAATGATTCATTCCTTTTGAAAAGATATTTTAAAACAAAAAGATAACTGCAAATAAAATAACCCTACAACTATATAAGAAAAGAAACAGTGTGCAAAATATATCAAAGTTGGTGAGATAAAGGACAAAAGAAGCAAATAAAACTTAAAAAAAAAAACAACAAAAAAACAGGAATATGATGACCTGGTTGGTACATGGTGTCATCTTGGGAAGTTGAAGGCTTGGCTGGGTCCCCTCCCTGTGCTAGGGCATGGGAACTCTCCCTAGGGCAGAGAGGGTGGGCCCTAGAGTGACTCAGGGCATAGAGGATAGATAAAAGGGACTGAAGAAGGATGTTTCATTCCACTTCCTCTGACGAACTTCATCTTCCCAGTCAGCTTGGATGTCATCTCCTGGCATCTAGCTGCGACTCTCCAGCCCCTGCCTTGGATCCTCCAGCTTTTCACTGCACACTCATCAGTCCTCCATCTCTTGCGATGCAGTCTGCACGGAACATTGCAGGGAGCTCCAGACCTTCATCTGAGTCCCTCGGTCTCCAGTGTGCAGATGACCTATACAAACTCCCTCATCTGACTCTGCTGCTGACCATTGTAAGCCAATCTTGTCATTTCTAATGTATTTGTACATCTTGCATTATGTCTGTTCCTCTAGTAATACCCTAACTAATACACATGACAAACACCAAAAATTAAAACACTTTTTAATAAAGCCTAATGGAATAGATTTACATAGTAGGCTGTGTAGATCAGAAAGAAGAAATATTAATAATGAAAAGTTGGGAAGTGGAGCACAACCCTGTGATCCCTGCCATCCTCTAGCCCAGGCAAGAGAATCATGCAAGTTTGAGCCTGGACTTAGCAACCTTGCACAACTGTACCCCTAAATTAATGAAAATGGTGAAGGCTGGATTGTAGCTCAGTGCAGATTCGTTCAGACAAAGAGTCTCGCTAGAGGTCAGCCATCTCCCAAAAGTCATTGAAAGCCTACCTACTTTACTCCTGCCGTCTGTGTCTAAACTCAGATGCATAAATCAGAGGTGGACTCACTTTTCTGAAGATTTAGCATTGTACATATCTGGAGAAATTCCAGGCCAAATTGTGGTTCTTAACACTGAAACACTAAGTGGAACATCAAATAAATAAATAAATAAATTTCAAAAAATATATTATATATCATATAATACATATAATGTATATATAAGAAATTCCAAAGTGGAAGAATTTTGAGATATCTAATTTTGAAACTCTTAATTCCATCTATTGAAATTCTAGAGCCAGTGAGATGGCTCAGTGGAATAAGCATTTCCCTGGCAAGCTCAAGAGCCTGAGTTCAATTCCCGGTTCTGCCAAAAAGAAAAAGAAAAAAAAACCCAAAAAAACAGAAATTCTGCCTGCTTAGCAATTATTTTCTGAACATAAAGAGGATACACTTTTCTATACTTGCATTTATGAATGCAAGGAAAGCAGGGACAAATGCAATATGCATTCATGCTATCACCCTTTGCTGTTTCCAGGATTATTAAGTACCCAGCTCTGTAAACTCCTACTTGTTTCTTTAAAAATTGTTAATGCAAAAATGCCAGCATGTCAATAGCAGAGTAATATCCAAATCATATATTATTCCTTCCAAGGGGCAGAGAAAAGGCAACCAGCATCCCCCAATGAGGACAAGACTAATCGTGCTGCAACACCAAGCCTGTGGAGATTTCCCCAGGGAGTTCATCATTTTATCACATGTCACAGCTTCTCTCATCAATGTGTTCTCCAGAGCCCCTTCCCTTCTCTCCACAGGCACTGCCATCACGGTGAAAAAGCTCTCTAGCAAAGTTAACCAAGGATAGGGCTGGTCTGGAACAGAGGCCCATGACAGGAACATGCTATGAAGTCAGAGAGACACAGAAGGCACTCAGAAGCAGGGCTTTGATTCACACCAACATCTGGATGAGTAATTGGTAGTTCATAGACACCATTTGTCTTGCGTATCTAAGCAACAGCAATTCTTGCTGCCTGTAGCCCTCATGTCTCTCCCCCTCACACACCACTGCTGTCTCCATTCTCCTGCATACAGTTGTGTCAGTCTCTGAAGCCCCCTCATGGGGGTACACATATGGGCATAGCCACCCATCCCCAGATGTGGACACAGACCCATATTTAGAAGGGAAGTTGTCTACACAATTTGCCACTCTGCTTTTGAAATCCTTCCTTTGCTAGATCAAGTTGAATAACTCTTAAATCCTAGAAGGCTGTAAGGTATAGCATCATTATTTTCTCCTACCTCTGGACTATCACTTCATTTAGAAAACAAGGTCTCCCCTCAGTGTTGCTCATTTTGACCTCATCTTTCCAATCTAGAGAAATATGTTAATTTAGCTCTTTGGAGTAAACATGATTGAACTCTTGAGCGTGGAGAGCACCAAGTAGTGTCAACATGCAAAAGTGTGAGAGACCACAGGGGCAGGTGGTTGGCCTGGTTTGAAGTAACCAGAACCAAGAGTTGCCTCAAGAGGTGGAGGCATGTGGCAGATCACTTGATGGGAAACAGACCATAAAGTGTGTAGTACTGGCCAAGCAACTGAAGAATCCTGAGGTCCCTTAGGGTGCCTAGGGGCAAGTGGGTGAAATTCTCCCCTAAAACTTCACAGGTGTGGCTCAGAGTTGTCTCAGTCTCATCAGCTACAAAACACTAACAGTTCCCTGTTAGTGGCATTGAATCGACCTGGCCAGAGATTAAAGTGTCCTTTTGGTCCTTCGTGCTCCCTAGTTACACTGCAGTCCCTCAGCCCACAGTCCTGAAAGAGCCTTGATGAACAACGAGGTGCTGTTGAACTATGGTGCTGACAATGAACAGAAATGAAGAGACCGTCAGCAAAGCCTCCCATGAAGGTGGCAGGGACAGGAGAGGGCACTTGTTTTCTGAAATACAGTTGTTGCTCTTTGTGAATAATTGCATGTGACCATTCTGTAGCAAAATTCTTTGCAGCAATCCACATTGAATGACCAGGGCAGTTTAAAATTTAATCCCTGACAATAGGGGACAATCTATGGGAGAGAACAAAACACTGCCTTTTGTTCTGTCCAAAGCCATTGCCTATTAGAGAAGCTCTGGTGCGGGGGGGGGGGGGGGGGGAGAAGGAATGTGAAAAACAATACTAGGACCACTCCCCAGAACATTCTGGGCTTGGGAACTAAAGTTTCCAGCATAAAACTGCCATCCAAATGCCTTTAAATCTCAACTAAGGCTCCAGTTCCTTTTTGCCTCAGGGACAAGTGGCTGATAAAAATCTGTAAGTATTTATAAACGCTTCTCCAGTATTAGACCTGGCCTAATCTCTCACTATGGCCTTCTCTTATATTCATACACAATTCTTATAGTGGTATATTTGTCTGGCTCTTGTCCTGTAGTAATCCAGCCAGCTCCTCTAGCACCTGTGTGTACTGATTGCCCAATGTCTGAGTACAAATCACAAGCTCCTGCAAGAGCTCTATGGCTTTTAGCCAGGCTAAATCCACCACTGAATAAGCCCATAAGATGTGGCATGTCTTGTGGAGCAACAGAAGTTCAATAAGAAAGTGCTGATTGGATATGGAACCTATTAGTCAGAGACACTGTATAAGGACTTGAGAAAAGCAGAAAAGGTCAACTATGAGCTACACTCTTAAGGCACTTCTGTCCTGCTGCAAAGACAATAGGAAGGGAGCTGATGGAAAAAGACCACTCAAGAAGGCAGGAAAGACATCTTCTAAACTGAGACCAGGAGAAAAGTGGGTCATGAGGTCAAAAGTATCCTGATATTGAAATTTTCCACTGTGTGTATGGCCATGCAGAGGCCCCAAGGGTGAAGGGGCTTGCGATTGAGGTAGATCAATAAGTCCAGGCATTTAAGGCTCATAGGAGCTGGTAATAATCGTCTCAAATATTTCATGAACCTTGCTGAAACTTGGGCCATGTCTCTAGAGCTTTATGAACAGTTTCTCATGTCATCCTCAACTCAGCCAAGAAAGTTGGTTCTGGTACTTTCTCCTGGTTGATTGATGTGGAAATGAACAGATGAAGTGGCTTTCCCAGTCAGAGTGCATGAGCTACAGTGAGATCTCAGTGTGGGGTCACAAAGTCTGTGCATCTTTGGCCCAGTATTCTTTAACTTCAGTCAAGTGATGAGGTTAAAACCCATTTCCTGTGATCAGACCTTTGTAAATGCTGATCTGGCCTCTTGGGTTAGACCTAAAGGTATCATTGAAGGCATTAATCATTGGTAAGCTCTTTCACTAAAGGGCTGTGGTTCCCTCAAATCAAATGAGAGGCTTGGATCAGCTCAGCTCTGTGGCCCCTTCTGGTTCTTCAGCCCGTCATGCCAAACAAAGATAACCATCCTCAAAGACCATAAATTTCCACTCCCTCCACCAGCCTTAAAGGCTTTGGAAGGAGAATAAATAGTGTGCTTGCACAAATTTAAATAATAGAGGACAGAGATGTGGCTCTTGTGAGTTCCTGGATGATATGCATGACTTGGAAAAAGAAATAAAGAATTTCATGCAATACCACAGACCACCTTTCAGCCTTTCTCCCTGAAATAAAACCACAAGTGTATTTCAAGTTAGTTGGTTGATATATTGCCTTGTTCCCCCTCATCATTCTCATATGATTCAACAAACATTAGAGAGAAATTTTTTCTGTTTAAATTCCTTGCTGCAACAGAAGTAAATATCTTACTTTTATAAAAATACATTTCTTAAAGATAAAATAGAGTTCTACAATGCTGTTTCAGATAGATTTGCCATAAGTCAGATACTCTTGTTCAAATAATGGACTACGAGCATAATCCATCTCAGAGAGTCAAGAGCTACAGAAGTTGGGCCTATTGAGGTGCTCTGTTATGAAGCCCAGTCTCTGATACAATGAATTGTTTTTCAACAGGGCTGTGACTGTCACCATAAGTCTGCAGCTTGAATGAAAAGGCAATTAAGAAAAGAACTTGGAAGGAGAAACTCAAACTAAATACTCCTCTTTTCTGACTTCTAACATAATTAAAATGGTATGTAACTCCTAGTCAGCTAAACTGAAGTAAAGCATGAAATTAAGTGACATCAGTGAAAAACACTATATGTCACATTCTCGCTAACCGATGCCACTTGATTCTTGCGTTTCTATCTTGTAGAAGTTTTGTCCAAGGTGAAGCAAAGTCTTCCTGTGGACAGTGGAAAGGAAGCGAGTCCCAACTTCCCGTTTGATGGCCCACAGCTACTCTCAAACTAGTTGCCGTGATGGACAATGCACTTTTTACTGTTTGCACAGGCTTTAGTTTGAGAGTGTTCAAAACCCATCTTCCAATGCTCTTGGGGGCTAAGGCAGGATGATTGCAAGTTTGAGCCCATTGTGGTCAACTTAGTGATCTGGAGGGGTTTTGTGTCAAACTAAACATTTTAAACAAGGCTGAGGATATACCTAAACATGAAAGCCCTGGGTTAAATCCTCAGAACTTCAAAACAAACAGTCAAATAAGCAAGCAAGCAAACAAACAAAGAAACAAACAAATAGAGCGATAGCCCAGCTTACCTTCATCTACTATACACATGATGAGAAAGCTTTAATCTCCCAAGAAGGCAAAAATTGTGCTCCATCGAAGATCATATGAACACTCTGTTTTGGCATATACTCCAACAACTTGGTGACTTAAATAGTACAGAATTATTATCTAGCCTGTATTTGGGTCAGGAATCTGGATGTGGGTTTGTGGGGCTATCATTTCAGGGTATCTCACAAGACCACAATCCAGGTCCTACTGAAGCAGGGCTTTCTTCCTATGATAGGTAGTCCGTGGTTCTTAGCAGATTAATGAAGGTGTTAAGATGGAGGACTCAAGAGCCTTGGTGGCTATGGGTTGGAGGTCTGTGAAATTTGTCATGTGACCTCCCCAATGTGACAGCTTATATCACTAAGGCCAGCAAGACAGTTTGCTTGCAATCTTTCCTAACATGGTCGTAGAGTTGTTATTATAGACCTCATCTTAGTCTCTCTTTTTTTTTTATCACTTTATTTTACTTTATTTTTTTCTGTATTTTTTAGGGAAGGGTCTACAGGTTGTCCAGGTTCTCATTATGAGACTGGACTTCTAGTGATCCACCTGTTTATAGTCTCCCAAGAGCTGGGATTACAGGTGTGTACCACCATACCCAGTCTCAATTGCCATCTCAGCGTGCCCTGGGAGCGAGCCCTGTGTAGCAGGCCTGGGGATTGAACCCTCAGCTCCTGCACCTGCTTGCAGGTTCTTTAATCTCTTCAGCCATTTGTCTGGCCTTCTCTTTTTATTTTAAAGAGCGAGAACAAAATGCTGAAAGTGATACAGAATTTCAAAACACCATAAGGAATTAAGAATGATTATTATATAATATATTGTCATATTTAAACTAGTAACTCAGATTTGCAGATACAGCCATGTATTGATTAAACAATATGAACATTAACTGTTCCCTTCAATAAACTAATAGTAACCAGTAATACAATTATCTGAGCTGTCTTGTATATATATTTCTCCTTTTTACCTCCATTGAAGGTTTTCTTTCCTTTTGAGCAGGTGTTTCCCTTTTCACTATACCTATTTTACCATTTGGATCTTGTTTTACACATTCAGTTTCTTATGCTAGAGAGACAATATGATCTTCATGCATGCAAGTCTGGTTTATTTCTTCTACTGTCCTGAGTTGACGCAAATCACTAGGATACTCAATCCACCTTCAAAGAGATTCTTTCTTTCTTTCTCTTTCTTTCTTTCTTTCTTTCTTTCTTTCTTTCTTTCTTTCTTTCTTTCTTTCTTTCTTTCTTTCTTTCTTTCTTTCTTTTTTCCTTTCTTTCTTTCTTTCTTTCTTCTTTCTTTCTTCTTTCTTTCTTTCTTTCTTTCTTTCTTTCTTTCTTTCTTTCTTTCTTTCTTTCTTTCTTTCTTTCTTTCTTTCCCTTCCTTCCTTCCTTCCTTCCTTCCTTCCTTCCTTCCTTCCTTCCTTCCTTCCTTCCTCCCTTCCTTCCTTCCTTCCTCCCTTCCTTCTTTCCTTTCTTTCTTCCTTTCTTTCTTTCCTTCTTCTTGGTACCAGGAAGTGAATTCATGACCTTGAGCTTGCCTGGCAGGTGCTCCCCAAAGGAACATTTCCAAAGGATGTGAATAGCAGGAGATAGGGATCATTGGAAGTCATTGTAACACAAGAATAGACAGGATTCTGAGACTTGACCTTCACCAAATGCTAATTAGAGGCCAAAGTCTAATCAGTTATCTACCTCTTCATTTTTAATGGCAGCCAAATTATCATTCTAAAAAATACTTAACTTTCATTATCATTTACACAGGCAGGACTGCCACAGCTTCTGCTTGAGAAAGGAATCTTTAACAACTAAAATTATGCCATTATATTGTTCCTTCCATTGTTTATAATAATAATTCGTACAGTATACTTGCTGTTGATGTTAATTTGAACTAAATATATGAAACTCTTTCAAATCTATAAGTAATCCTCTGTGCCGAATTAGATGGTCATTTCTATGCACTGGACCTGTATTTTCTTATATTTAAAGGTGACTGGTGTCCCTGTAGCTTTGTCATTAATTGCTTTATTTTGGAAGAATTATTATATTTTAGTATAGGAAAGTCAGCTGAGTTTCTGACTACAGCCAGCTGACTGTACCCAGTGTCTTTCTGTCTGCGCTCTCTGATTCAAGCAATGGAGACTGTCTCACTAGTTCAAGTTCAAAATAATGAATTGAGGGGAGAGAGGAATTATTAGAAGAATAATGGAGGCCAAGAGGCCAAAAAGAAGATGTGCATAATTGGACCATAGGACAGAAGGCTTCTTCAGGATTTTCAGCCATGGGTTTCTATCTCTGTAGCCCCTCCATATTACGCTCAGCATGGAGTATCTTGAATCCCTATGTGTCTTTTCTAATTAAAGCAATATTTAAATTACTAAAATTATTTAAAATTTAAATTTAATTACATTCTTCTAGCTTCACTTGTGCTATCATTTGACCCTAGAGTCAAGGAGATAGTTTGACAATAGTCAGTCCCAGCAAAATCACATGAAATTCAGATGACCCAATAAGATGAAAACAATTGCCATTACTCCTTTCAACCAAAAGGGTGTTAGAACAATGGGCATTTTGGGGAGATAATTTATTAATGTTCACTCATGTTCTCCAGTTTTATTTGTGGGTCAAGATAGGCCTCAGAAAATATTATTTATCCAAATTTGCTTTGTTTTAAGAATTCCTGGGTTTATCAATAGTAGTCATACACACCAATAGCCAGGCAATTTCTACTGAAAGGCAAGCTCCCTGAGGGCAGGACATTGCTGGTGCAAATACAGTCATCAAGTCAACCTTATCTCACATAGTATCTCTAAAGCCATCTTGGAAGGGGAGGCTGTTTGTCACAAAAATTACCTTATGATAAAGAACAGGGGGCAACTTATAAGATATACTGAACTCTGGCATTTTAAACCACTTTGTGCATAATGATTTCAATAGAACATTTTTCAAAATTTTCTCTATCTGGAGCACATACAATATAATTCCTTTGTATTTAGAGGCCATGGTGTATGAAAGTGTGTATTATTAAAAGAATTGTGGCAGACCTCAGGAACCACAAAGAACTGAACATGGGCAAACTCATCTCTGTGCTGGGGTTCTTCTGGAAAAAAAATGCTCCCAGGATATTCCTTTTTGGAAAAAAATACTGAGATTCATAAGATATTCACATTGTTGAACCTAGTATGGTTAGAACATTGAAGGAAAATAATGGAAATACAGTGTTGTACATTGCAACTGCATTTTCTTTTAAAGAGAATACAAATGGTAAAAAAAAAGAACTTAGAAATGATTCAGAATTTCACTAAACGAAATAACAGGAATTCAATAGTGGTCATTGTATTGCATAATGTTATCTTGAAGTTAGTTATTTAGATTACCAGATATAAACATGCAAAATTGGTGGAAAAAAATAATTTAAAAGAAATTAAAGGGAGAAAAAAATCAGGATTAAATTTTTTCAATAGACCAACAGGAATCAGCAGTACAGTTATCCAAGCTGTCTTGCATATATACATAAATATATCTTTTTTCCGTTTTTTCTTTTGTCCTTTTCCTCATTCCAGTTTTCCTTTCCCATTGAACAGATGTTTTCCCTTTCACAAGATCTATTGTGCCTTTCATATTTTATTTATTCTTTAAGTTTCATACACTAGTGAGACAACACAATGTTTACATATACATGTCTCATTTATTTCACTTTCCACTATGGTCTCTAGTTGTATCCGTTTATCTATAAAAGTCTCATCTTTTTTTTATAGCTGAGTAATACTCCATTATGCAAAAACACCACACCATTTTTATCCATTCCTCAGTTGATAGGTATGGGTTATTTCCAAGATTTAGTGATGACAAAGTGAGCTACTAACAAACATGGATATACATAGGTGCTATGGTATGATATTTTCAGTTCGTTTGGTAAAATGTCTAGGAGGGGAATACCTGGCTTGAATGGGATCTCCAATCCTAGCTTTGTGAGGAATCTTCATACTGATTTCCATAGTGGTTGTACCAGTCTGCACTCTCACTGACAGTGGAGAAGAGTTCCTTTTCCCCCACAACCCGTCTAGCATTTGCTATTGGTTGATTTCTTAGTGTTTGCCATTATTTCTTGGGTAAGATAAATTATTATACAGATTCAATGCAATCCCAATTAAAATATCTTTAGCATTCCTCACAGATCTACAGAAAACATTTCTAAAATTTGTCAGGAAACAGAAGAGACCTAGAATAGCAAAAGCAGCTCTGGGCAACAAAAGAAAGACAGGAGGCAGCACAGTCCCTTACTTGAAATTGTACTACAAACTACTGTGATGCAATCAGCATGGTACTAACAAATAAATAGACCTGAGGATTAATGGGACAGATTGGAAGATGCAGATGAAACTACAAACACTCAGCCTCTTTATCTTTGACAAAGAGGCCAAATATGTTCACTGGTAGAAAGGTAGCCTCTATAACAATTGGGGTTGGAAAAAAACTGGCTTTCTACATGCTAAAAGCTAAACTTAGACCCCAGTCTATCACTATGCACAAGGTTACAGTTAAAATGGATGAAAGATATAAATATTAAAATTTAAACACTAAACCTTTTGGAGTTAAAGACACAACAGTAGGTAGAGTGTTCATGAACAAAAACCAAACTGCGTTGGAATTACTTCAAAGACTCAACAGTTGGGACCTCATTTTTAAAAAAAAAATTTCTGCACATCAAAAGAAATCACTCAATGGAATAAAAAGAAAACCCTTGAACTGGAAAAAGAATTAGCTAACTGTCCCTCAGACAAAGGACTTCTATTTAGAATATATAAAGAATTAAAAAAAAATCAGGTCCCCTAAATTCAAAGGCCCAATTAAAAAAAAACAAAATAGCCATTTGAGATGAATATTCACTTTGCAAATGAAAAAAGTACAAATGGCAAGTAAATGTATGAAAAAAATTCAACATCATTGCTCATTCAAGAGATGCAAATTAATACAACTGTATTTTCCAAGCAGTGAAAATGGAAAAGAGAGGCAGATTAAAAAAGTACTTAATGTTTATATAAATACCTTAAAGCTTTTTAAAGTCTTGCTTGCTGTTAGTAAAATGTTATCATTCTCATTTCACCAGTGAGGAAGCTCAAATCAGTGGAAGTTAGTTCTTGATACAGTGTTTTATAAAACATCATCACTGCTAAACTAGAAAAATGACCTCTGATGATTTGATTCAGCTCTGATTTATGTGAGTTTTATTGGTCCAAGTTGTCCTCCAACATACTTGCTACTCTCTCTAGGTGGCATAATAGGCAGAATAATGGGCTCTAAATATATCCACTCCTTAATCTGAGTGTCTGTAAATATGCTTACCTGGTAAAGATGAATTATGTTTACAAGTAGGATGAAGGTTCCTAATCAGCTGACCTTGACATAGGGATATTTCCTGAGATTTTTTGTAGAATCCAGTTAATCAGAAGGAACCTGAAAATGGCTAAGGGATGCAAGAGAAGGTTGGGGGAGATGTGGTCATGGAAGAATGATCAAAGATATGGGTCAGTGTCTCTTTGAAGGCAGAAGAGACAATGACATGAACCAAAGAAGCAAGGTGTTTTACAGAAGTTGGAGGAGGCAGAGAAAAGTTCTTCCCCAGAACTCTTCTCTTCTCTTCTCTTCTCTTCTCTTCTCTTCTCTTCTCTTCTCTTCTCTTCTCTTCTCTTCTCTTCTCTTCTCTTCTCTTCTCTTCTCCTCTCCTCTCCTCTCCTCTCCTCTCCTCTCCTCTCCTCTCCTCTCC
>PVKA01038401.1:0-20270 GCA_004027165.1 Ctenomys sociabilis
CTCCCTCCCTCCCTGCCTCCCTCCCTCTCTCCCTTCCTTCCTTCCTTCCTTCCTTCCTTCCTTCCTTCCTTCCTTCCTTCTTTCCCTCTTTCTGTTGTAGGCAGCTGAGTTAGATAGAAATATTCTAGGCAGTCAGACAGGGCCAGGCCCTCAAGGAGACAAGATGGCAGGCAAGGTGATTTTGTAACTGGGAAGAGACAGACACTCCCTGTGGGCCACAACTGAAGACCAAGACAAAAAGAAGAAACACAGCTATATACTTCCCTAGGGGTGGGCATCAGGGATTGCTATTCTAAATAGGTATCAATCACCTTGCAAGAGCCCAAATGAGTCACTAGCCCAACCCCCAACAGGAAGAGACCCTGTCCCATTTTCATGCCCGCTTGCTTTGTGACTTGCTTCCCCATTTGTTCCTGAACTTAATCAATTTTACCTGAGCAATGGTGCTTGTAATCTCATTGGTTAACCATGGTTTTGTCCCACCTCTTGTCCACCTAAGCGAGTTCCCAAGTCTTCACCACCTTAGACGCACCTCCCCACATGGTTTTCCTCTATAAAAGTCCCTGGAAGAGACAACTCCCGGGGGGACCACCCACTCGGAACCCCCTCCTATCCCTCTCTCAGACAGGAGCTTTCTTTCCCTCAATAAATCTATTCTGCTCATAACCTCCATTTGCTCCTAAAGTTCATTCTTTGGTTTTAGAGAACACGAACTCGTACAGCTCAGGTCCAGAGGTCGTTTTTCCCTATGTCATTTGGAGGTTCCCTGTGTCACTTGGAGGTCACCCACCCGAGATCAGTTTTTCTCCCTGTATCATTTCCTTTCTCCTTCTCTCTTCTTTCCTTTTTCTGTTTGTTAATACTTAAAATATCAGTATAAAAGTATCCCCAGGATCATCCCCATCCCCACCCTTTGAATGGGGAAAATGAGGTTCAGTGATTGGGGGGTCTCAGCCCAACCCTCAGAGAAAGCATGTGGCTGGAGTCAGCACCCCAGCCCCCAGCCGGCCCGTGGCAGCAGAGCGGGGCGGGCTTGGCGGGGCTCCACCTCCAGTGCCTGCTGCTCCCTCCCACCCAGATGTTCTTGCCCAGACTGCGCTGACACTTGGCCCTGCCGGAGGAGCCCACTGCGTTTATTATGCATCCTAAGGAGGTTTTCGGGGAAGCTGCACACCGGCTGGGAAGCACAATTATTGTTTCATTAAAGATTGATTACACATGCAGCTGGTCATTTAAATAACGGCTCTGCTGACACTGTTAATTGAATGATAAACGATTCCACCCCTGCTCCTCCAAGCCAATACCAGTGCTGCTCCTTGGATGGCAGCCAGCTCCCCCTCCTGAAGCCCAGGCGTTCCAGGCTATGGAGGAGGGTGTCAGGGGTCACAGGGCCGGCCTGGGACACCCCAGTCTAACCCACACCTTCCGGCTCATACACAGCTGCCAAAACCTCAGTCAACTGTCAGTGTCTCCGTGAGGAACTTGGCTTTAATTTAATAAGACAGATACTATGTGGGGCTTGGTGTCACTTCGTTATTAAAAGCAGATTGATAGAAGCGGAGGCACTGGCATTGCCGCCAGGGCTGGGACACTCTAGTCCTCCTGGAGGAGAGCGGCCACCACGAGCTGCTGGAGTGCAGGGAGCGTCCAGCCACACGGCAGTCCCTCAGTCACGCATTCGCTCATTCACTGATGTGCGACCTTCCATGGACGAGCACAAAGTCCAACCGCTGGCCCTGGAGGAACAAGGAGGGGGCTGGCAGGCGTGGGGGCCTGAAGTCTCAAGAGGGCAGACTCACCCCAAACTCAGGTGGTGGACAGGAGGACTTTGGTGAGGGGCCCCTTCCTGCAGCCACGCCAGCCACACAGCACCCTCCGGGCCGCCCGCCTGCTGACGGCCAGAGCCGCAGGGGAGTGCAGGCCCTCCCGGGGGCTGCAAGTCCACGTGTGGACAGGGCTGAGAGAGAGGGTGGCAAGTCCTAGGTGGCCCACACAGGAATGCCAAGATGTCAGAGGGTACCCAGGCACAGGGTCCAGACACAAGTACCAGAGGATAGGGGCTCCCCAGGGTAACGCGGCCCTGGGCCAATGGCCTGGACATACAGGCTGGAGGCAGAGGGCCAGGGCAGAGGAGGTGGCCTGCTATAGGCTGGCAGTGGGCCTGTCCCAAGGATGGGAGCACTGTGACGTACTGTCCCCGCATTGCTGCCGGGCCCACAGGAGCCCCCCGCTCGGTCAGTGGCTGCCGCTCTCCCTTGCCGGTGCCACGCGAGTTTCTGTACCAATCCCACTGGCCACACCCAACCCCCTCAGCATCCTCTCCTTGCGCCTGGGTGGTCCCAGCTGCCGTGGCCTTGTTACCTGGCTGCACCGTCTGGGGCAGTGATGAAGGCCCGTCACCATCCTCACCTGGCAGCAGCCTCGTGGGTCACCCAGGGCTGCAGCTCCTGCTCGCATCCCTCTTACAGCACAGAGGCTGTCACCCGCCTCAGAGCTCTCCACAGGGGCCGGGGCAGCCACCTCCCCTTACCTCACTCCCTGTGCCATGCGGACTGTGGCTGACAGGGCCTGCTGATCTGCCGTGCAGCCTTGGGCAGCTCTGCCTCCCTCTCTGAGCCATACTGGGAGATGTCATGCAGATACAAACAGCCATAAGCATCAGCCACTCTGTCCCCAGCCTGGGTAGAGAGGGGACCCCCAGTGCCTGTCCACCTCTGCCTTCCTGGACATGGGGCCTTGACCACATTCCAGTCCTGAGTGGTCCCTGAGGCCTGCAGGGCAGAATCCCCTGCTGCGCTGGGGTGTTGCCTCCTGCAGCCCTGGGCAAGGCCTACCTTTCCTGTTTCTTCAGGTGTGCAAAGCCCACCTGCCGTTCATTGGGATAAACAAGTGGATGTCACGAGGGCCATGAAGGGTCAGGATTTGGTATCACATCAGCATGTGCGACAGGGGGCTCCGGAAACCTGGTGTCAGGCACATCCGGGCCTGAGGCGGCCTCTCGGAGCCAGGAGGGGGAGGTGACGGCAGAGCTGAGGGCCCTAACTGCTGTCCTCTGGCCCCTCACAGGTGAGTTCTTGTCCGCCATACAGCAAGCACCTGCTCCTTGGGAAGCAGCAGTCAGAGCGAGGAGAGCGTGAAACACGGAAATGTCCCCATTATGTCTGCTTTATTTTTTCCTTTAAGGAAAAGCATGCAGAATTTAGAACTGTGGAAAATTAAAATACACAAGAGGCTGGCCACGGAGAAGAGCCCTGCCTCCCCAGCGATTAGGCAAATCCTTGCAGCCGCTCTGCTGAGGCTGCAGTTTGAGCCATGGGTGAGCAGCGAGCCGTGCCGGGCCGAGCCGCAGACACCTTCAGCTGCGTCCTCCTCCTGCACGCCAGTTCCTGGGATCCTCTCCAGGCAGCGGGCTCTGCCCCCCCGGAAGCACCACATTCCTCCGGGCGGGGTGGTGTGAGGACGCACGCGGGGGCAGACGGTCCTCCACAGCCACTGGCACAGCACGCTCGTGCCCTGGGGGTGTCTTTGTTGCTTCTGCATCCGGGGTGCTTGGCTCCAAAACTGTCCCCAGCATCAGAACTGCAGCCCCTGTAGAGGCCACAGGAGGAAATGGATCCAGGCATGCATGGAAGGACAGGCCAGTGTCGCCAGGGGTGGGGACCGACCCGGCCCCTCATGCCACTGCCGCCCAGCCCTATGAGCCGCTGTCCCCGCTCAGGGCCATCGCGGGTAAAGGCAGGGCAGACCTGCGTGGGTCCCACACCACTAGGCTGCCTTCTCCCTGAGAAGGAGAGATAAAGGGACAGCAGGCAGGGACCCGAACTAAGCTAATAAACTGCGTGAACTGAAGACCAGGCGAGATACGCCTTGGGGGAAACTAGAGTGCAGAGAGGAAGGACCCAAGGCGTCCGCAGTGGGCCACGGGCACCTGGCAGGCAGCGCACCCGGCGCAGACCTGCCCGCCCCTTCACGCACGCTACGGCAGCGTCTGCGTCCGCACGTCTCCTGAGCGCCTTTCTTGCTCTGTCGCCTCTTGGGATTTTTTTTTTTTAAGGTTCTAATAAGCTGCTCCCAGCATGCTCCATGATACTTGCTGCAGCCTGTTGCCCGGTCACGTCCACTTTTGTGGCTTTCGGGACAAGAACCCAAAGTAAGGAAGCTGGAGACAGCGCCCCACCGCCCCTGGCCAGCAGCCCCCCGCTACGTTGCCAGGACAAGCAGCAAAGTAGCAAGTGATTATGCAGCGAGCCTCAGGCCACCAGACCCTTCACAGCCCACGACCGGGGCCGCTCGCCCATCCGGCTCCTAGTCCTGGAAGTCCAGGAGCGGACAGGGTCTGTGCTGCGACCGAGGAGGGCTCTTCCCTCCAGCTCGGCTAACTTCATTCTTATGTTTCCCTGCCCATTTCTACCTTCTTAGCGCCCCAAGAAGATGGGCTCTGGTGGGGCGCTGCGGGGGTGGGCCGGGAGATGGAGGGTGCACACAGCCAGAGGCCGAGAGGGGTGTGGCCGGCTCCTCACAGCCCCGCAGTGGCCGCAGGAAATGGTGGTATCTTGGGCCTTCTTCCTGTCTCACAGTGAGAATCGCCTGCACCCTCTGTCAGCCTGGGAGCAAGGGGTGTCCCGTCTACATGGACCACAGGCAGGGTGACCCTGGCCCTGCAGAGGCGTCCCATACCCCCACTCTGCCCCCAGTCCCACGACCTGCCTTTTGCTCCTGGATTCCGGGCTCCTAGTAGCAGCGACCTGGGCCAGCTGAGCACGCAGCACGTGTGGTCGCTGGAACGTGGGAGGACACAGGGAGCAGGGGCTGCACTAAGACAAGCTTAGGTGTTCCACTGCACCACACACTCGTACATCAGGTCAGAGCCCTATAGCTACACCTGGGAAAGTGACGGTACTCAGAGACAAGGGGCTTGGGAGTGGCTAACTTTAAAGGAGACCACTGCCACGGAATCTGGGTGGTGGCTGCACCAGGCCCCAGGGCGCCTTGCAGTGCCAGAACCAGGGTCTCTGAGGCGCAGGGTGCTCTGCGGCCCAATCCAGTCAAGCAGCTCTTGCCCCGCACCCACCCCTCGGTGATTCTTGTCCCCCCAGGCCCTCTGGGCATCTCTGCACAGCAGCACCCTCCTGTGACCCTGTTATGTCCCCAAGCCTGCTGCCTCGCCCTCATTCGCTGCTCTGAATCCCATTTTTAGTTGCTTTCTTTCTGCCCCACTGGAGCGTCAACACGACACAAGGCTTCTCAGCAGGCCTCCAGCCCCGGAAGGCCAATTAGGTCCCATTTGGAATAAGGCCTCTTCCTTCCCAGGAGCCATGCGTGAAATGTGCTCGCTGCATTTGGGGTGGTTCTGTGGGCAGCTAGGCCCTGTGGTGGGTTACAAGGACAGAGGAGCTCGTGCCCAGTTGTGCGAAACCTCTGTTGGTGTGAATTTACGCAACAGGTGTACAGCCAAGCTGGCTGCAGCGTCCTGCACTGGGAACCCGCGACCTGGACTAGAGACGACTGCGGGCTGGGTCTAAGCTGAGCTCTCTCTGGATGGTCCACAAAACTTTCTTGCCCTCGTGGGGCCTGTTTTCCCTTCAGAAGCCATCGCCATCTCAGATGCAGAAAGCAGCAAGCGTAGTGGCCCAGTGACAGCCGGCTGACAGTACTGCCATCGACCCCTGCCTCTGCTTGTTCCTCCCGGAAGCCGCCGGGGCAGGTGGAAGAGGTCTGGCCACTGTGCGCACCACGCAGAGGGAGAGCGAGCCCGGGACCGTGAGTGGCCCCTGGGACTGCAGTGGAGTCTGCTGCCTGTGCGTCACCCTCATCCCAGAGCAGTGACAGCAGCCACATGGCCGGGATGCGGATGAAAGCTCCCGAGGCCCCAGGCCTGACCGCCCCGCAGCAGCGTTTGTGTGGGAGGTGCTTTCTTCCTGCTGCTCCACACCAGCACGTGTGAATTGCCACCTTCACACTCTGCAAATCGACCAGGAGTTTCTTTAAGGGCAGGCACTGCTTGTTTTTGTGGCCTTCAAACGGGCCGTTAAAGTTTGTGCTGCTGGATGGGAGATGGGACTGTGAGGCTTGCAGGCCGGGGCTGGGCTGAGGGTGGTGTCACCCAGCCGGGCCGCGTCACTGCCCCGGGCTGCTCGCACCACTGAGCTGGAGCGAGTCAGGGCTCCCTCTTCTGTGGTGAGAGCCCTTCAAGACCAGAAGCTGGGAAAATCCCCGAGACCTGTCCTCAGGCACTCACAGCACGGCCAGGAAGGAAAGCCCTGCGCAAGTCCCCTGCAGGACTGTCCCCACCCCAGGCTGCAAGCCCGTGTCCCATGCAGGTGCCAACCACAGGGACATGGAGAACAGGGAAGTGGAGGACAGGGGACAGGTAGCCTTGGGAGGGCCTGAGGGACCTGTGGACCTGGGAGTAGTAGATCAAGGGAACACAGGAGCCACGGCAGAAGGGGGACTGCGCCCTTGGGGATGCGGCCTGCAGGACCCCATCAAATACCAGGCCTCCGAGCTTGATCACACAAGGTAGCCTCATGGGTTGGGGAGATGGCTCAGTGCATAAGCGCTTCCCGGGCAAGAGCAAGGGCCTGAGTTCAATCCTCAGTTCCGCCAAGAAAAAAAACAAAACAAAACACAAAAGGCAGCCTCAGAAGCTGCTTCCTAGGCATGGGCAGAGGCGCAGGTCAACGCCTGCCAACATTTTATTTTGAATTCCAGACTACACAGAGTCCTGGTCACAACCCCAGCTGGGCCACCAATCTCTGGTGACACAGTTGTGCTCGGCCCTTCTGCCCTCTTAGGAAACCAGAGGTGGAAGCATTGGTCACAAAGGAAGGCCAGCTGGAAAGTTCCCTGGCTTTCCTATGCATGGGGACGCTTAGCTGAAGGGACAGCCGGGCTGGGGCCTGGGAGCTTGGTGAGGGCAAGGTCTCTGGGACGTGCTCTCCCCACTAGAATCCAGCAGGCCTGGCAGGTGGGTGCTCTGTCCCCTCCTCTCCCATTGGTGGAAGCCCAGGGAGGCCCTTTTGATAAGGCTGAGAGAACCTTTCAGTCATCTCCCAAGCCCTGGGGGGCGGGGGGCGGGAGCCTGAGCAGGGCCACAGGGGCTGTGCTGAGGAGCCCCAAGGGGCTGAGCCTGCAGAGCTCCGTCACTGTAGGGTGCTGGGAGCAGCCCTTCAGCCACGTCTCAGAGCCTCTGAGCCCTGTTGACAGAGCCCTCAGTGCACCTGCGTGCCAGACAGGCTGTCATGGTGACATGCAGCAGAAAGGTCACGCTGCCCTCCTAGTGCAGAGCGGCTCTGCAGAGCGGGCCTAATTACTAATTAAGACCCTGGCTTCCGAGTTGGAATGCTAATCCCTGCAGCTGCGAGGCCTTCATGACGTGTCCCCTCTGCATGCTAAAGAGCCGCACTGGCACCCGAGGGACAGATGGACATGCGGGCTTGCCCCAGGGAGGGGAGCAACTCTCTTCACTCCCGGGGTCCCTGCAGAATCGGGGTGGCCTGGAGGTAGGGTACCCACGGCACGCGCCTCTGCTCCTTACTCGGGCCTGGGCTGCTCGTGCGCATGCTAAGTGCTGCTCCTGTCCTCCGCTCTTCCACTTCCCACAGGGCAGGAGTGTCTCCCTGTCACTGCCCGCGCCTCCCCTCTCAGAGGGTGGTGGCCTCAGAGCTGGCCTGCCCCTCTGCCGGCATCACAGCCTCGTGGAGCCCGTCCAACATGTGCTGTACTTCCAACGAATGGAAGAGACGTGGCCAGCGGCTGGCCTGTTGCTTCTGAGCTGCAGGCTGGGTTATAAAAAGGCTGTGCCTTCTCTTCGGCTTGCCCCTTCTTGCCTGCTTGCCGTGTCTCTGCTTTGCAGCCCTGGCCCTAGAGAAGCAAGTGACCATGGGGCTGGCTGGGTGGCTCACGTAGCAAGAAGCAGGTGGCCCAAGCCTGCTGCTGAGCACGTGAGCTGGAATGTGGGCCCTTCGTGCCCGGCGTTCGGAGCTGACTGCGGCCCTGGCTGGAACTTTGATCACAGCCTGGGTGGGGGACTTGGGACCACAGCACCCAGCACAGCCCCACGAGACCCCGTCCACAGGAGTGGGGACGTGACCTGTGGTTACTACCTTAATACCGTAGTTTGGGGATCATTTGTCTCATAGCCATAGGCAGCGAACACCCTTGGGACTGAGGTCACACCAGGCAGACTGCTCTTTCCCTGGACAAGGAACGCACATCCCCACAGATGGAGAAGGCGTGGGCACGCCCTTTCGGGACACAGGCCACATGTTTCCAACTTCTGGAGGACGGTGCTTCACCCCGGCACAAGCAGCCATTTTCCTCATCTCTTTGTTCTGATTCTTTATTAAAAATAATGCTGTACACATGATAGGAAAGACAGGGCCGAAGAGCCCTGATGAGAGCACACACCGGGACTGTGACCTTAGAGTCGAGCCTACTGGTGCTTTCTAGGACACCACTGACATCCAAACAGCAGAGCCAGAGCCAGGCCAAAAGCAAAGCGCGAGGGGACCCCGTCGTGCCTTCTAGTACAGCGAAGTAAATACCCTATCAACTCAAAACAAGAACAGGAAATTGAAGTGACCGACCTGACACGACTTCAAGGGTTGTCCTTCCGTGCTCTTAGCTGCCACACTACGAAGGCATAGAAAGCCTGCACCTTCACTGGACCATGTCCGGATATCAGATCTCCCTGTGGACAAAAACCTGACTTTTAAACCATCTCTTACATGGAATCATACCATGAAAAAGGGCAGAAGCAGCATGGCATCTCTGGTGAGCTCTTGGGTTCATGAGGTGGCTCTCTAAATGGACACAAGTGTGTTTAAGTGAGCCCCATATGGACACCAGGGTGGCAAGGGGTGGACTGTGCTGGTTTACATCCTCCCAACCCACCCAATTACCTGCCACTGCCCAGGGAGCCCTGCCACATGGCCTGTTCATGGTGTTGTAAGGCCCTGGGGTGTGGGGCAGGAAGAAGGTGGCCGCCGGCTGCATCCCTGTTGGTGTTCAGGAGTGGAACTCTGAGGCCGGTCTTTACACATTCCTGGTCCCCGTAGGAGCGTCGGGCCTCCCATGGCCCCAGCCCGTGCCCTGCAAAGCATCTCACTCCAGGGAGGGGGCTGCTGGCTCCTGTTGAAGATCTCTCTTCCTGCATGACTCCAGCCCTGACACGGTGCAGCTGCAGGGGGGCTGCGGTGTGGGCCTCCCACCCTCCGGGGCCCCAGCAGACCCTGCACGCCTCCACACCGTTTGTAGTTCTCATCCTCAGCCACTGGCCTGCCAACACAGGTGACGGCACCAGGCACCGGAACAGGACTCTCCACAGTCTGCAGCCACCTGCTGCCGGCAGGGCCTCCCACAGGGCAGCCCATGAGCGCACCTCCCCATCCCTGCCTCTCTGACCAGACCCCAACAGGGTTCACCTGTCCAGTGAGACCTGCACTGCAGCTCCGTGGGTAATGTAGACCCCCAGAACGGCACCACTGTCTCCTAGGAAAGCCAGACCTCCCAGGTGGGGAGTCAGGTAAGGACAACTCTGACCCTTGCAGAAACGGTGCCCTTCATAGTGTAGACTCTGTCCTTGTCCCCAGAGGGTCTGGTGCCCTGGGGCTAGGTCCATGACAATAACACACTGACACACAGGGATGTACAGAGATGCACATATACCAGATGGAAGGGTTTCTGCTGCCCTGTTTTAAAATTTTAACTCATGTCAGGAAAAATGGTACCTCAAGAAAAAGCTGATAGACTCTCATCTTTCGAGCTGATTCTTTGAAATTTTAAAAGGAGAGAGCGCCTCATCGTGGCACGCGTGTCCAGAAGGGTAGAAGGGAGCTTGCTTCCACATGGAAGCCAAGCAGGAGGCCATGTGCGTGGAACAGCATACTGGCCAGCAGGCTGGCTCATGGGGACAAGCTCTCAAGAGGGACAGCAGAGGCTGGCGCCTGCCCTGTGAGCTGCGTCTGCAGGGACAGCTCCCGCACCCCTGGAAACTCGACGTGATCGCCTCACAGGGCCACCTGGCCCTCAAGTCCTGCCTCACCTGACCAGAAGCAGTGTCATTCATAATTCATCAGGACGGTACACAGCTGTTATCGATGCTCCACAGGAAACCCCTGTCATTAATCGAGTGGTGTGAATCCAAGGATTGATTACAGAGTGGACTGACAAGAGAACCTTGTTTCAGTGAAAGCTATGGCCCTCCTCTGATGCAGTCACCCTCAGGGTACAGGGCCTGGAGTTTAGGACCCGCACTTTCAGGACTCTGGCACTGCTGCCTCAGTCCCAGTGCCAGGCTTGCTCCAGATCCAGACCCACGAGGGACAGAATGTCACCTCCTTTCTTCTATCCTACCAACCGCCTCTCCTCTGCTCTCCAACATGGGTCCTGGGCACAGAGGCCAGGACACCCGCCCCATGGGCACCTGGCAGAGTCCCACCCTCGTGCGGCCAGGAGCAGCCCTGGCCCAGAGGATCAGTACCTGCCACAGCTTCCTCAGCCCCTAGGGGGCCACAGAAGCAGCCCTCCCGGCTGCCAGGCACCAGCCCAGCAGGCAGGCTGCGGCTGTCTCCTGCAGGCTCTTCCCCAGTACCAGACACATGGCTGGCACTCAGCACCTAGGCACTGAATAAATGAGCTCGCGAGTAACTCAGGAAAGCCTCTGCGAGGTCCGTGCTGCTGCGAGCCTTCCTTTCTCCCCAACGCCTGGCGGTTGCTAGACCAGAAGGCACCCTGCCTGGCCTGCCACCCGCCTGACAGCACCCCGACGTGCCTGATGGTGGAGGGCCAAGAGGAGGTGCCTCTGCATGCACTTCCTGGCACCTGCGTCCTGTCCCTTGGCTGCTTGGAGCTGGCACTTGACTGCTGGGTTAGAGGCGAAGTGCCTGGGAGAGAAGGGCATCCAGCGCCAGCTGGGTTCTCAGAGTCCAGCACTCACTGATGCGTAGGAGCTCACCAGGAAGGAACTGGTAGGCTTTTGTTCAACACCCTGAAAGAGTAAATTCAGAGGATGGAAGTGGGCCTGGAGGAGACGGAGAAAGGGTATGGAATCTGAGAGCTCATGGTCCTTCAAGCATTCGCTGAGAGAGCCCACAACTCAGTCTGTGCTCCATGTGCAAGGGCTGATGCTTTGTGTGTAACACCAGGGAAGGTTCCAGAAACTCCTCAGCCCCTTTAATTCAAGAGTGAGTGTAGGGGTCGAGCCAGAGCAGCTAGTCAAGAAAGAGAAGCGAACAGTGCCTAGATAGGAAAAGATAAAACAATCTCAATTTGTGGAAGGCACAGCCCTGCCAAAAACTCCACTAGGAAATTCAGCACAAATAATTGTTAGCTGCATGGTGGGATGTAAGAACAATACACGAAGCTCCTCCCTGCTCTCTACCTTCTAATAGACCATCCCAGAATGAAATGAAGAAAATCATTCCATGGATAGAAACAGAAAAAGTAAATTCCTACCTGAGGGTAAACTGAGCCAAATGACTCCCCGACCTGGACCCTGGAAGCTACGGAACATTGTTGCTGGGAGCTAAAAGTGGTTCTGTGCGATGGAGAGACCCCGTGCTTTTGGGGGCCCGGCTGCAGTGGAGGACGGTGTCCCCCTCAAGCACCTACAGAGTCGTGTGCTCCCTCTTGAATTTCTAGCTGGCTTTTTTTGGCCAGATGATCCTATAATTTGCACAGAAACTCAAAAGGGATCCAGAATAGCTGACACAGTTCTGAAAAATAAGAATAAAGTGGAAGGGCACACGCTTCCTGCTTTAAAACTGACTGTGAAGCTACAGTAAAAACAGTGCCCTGCCTGGAGGACAAATGCAGAGCCGCGCACCAGAGCCCCGAGGACACCCGCACGCGCCATGCGGCCGTCAGCTGCTCCGAAACCAGGGCGCTGGGGTCACGGGGAAGCCTAGCGATGGCGCGGGCGGCCACACGTCCACCCCACAGCCCGAGCGCCCCGCACACAAAGGTGTCCTCAGGACGGACCAGAGGCGCAGGGCAGGAACTGAAATATAATTTCAGTTCTCAGAATATAATTTTGCTCTCAGAAAAATTGGGGGACATCAAAAGCCCACGAAGAGGAAGAATGGATAAATTGGACTTCATTAAAATTAAAAACTGCTTCAGAAACAAGGAAGTGGTAAGATAATCAACCAAATGAGGGAAAATCTCTGCAAATCATGTGTGTAAAGGCCGGCCAGATAGCTCAGCAGACTAAAATGCCTGCTTAGGCAGAGCACAGAAGCCGGGGCTCGATCCCCAGTGTGCTGTGCTGGTCTTGCCCTTGGGGAGCCCTGAGACGTCGATGGACACTGGGCGTGGTGGCGGGCACCTGTTATCCCACCACCTGGGAGGCAGAAAACAGGAGGATCGCTATGAGTGCGGTCTGCACAGCGAGACCCTGTAGACCCTATGTGCCCTGTACTGCATGCATAAAAACTCATGTGTCTGATAGTGAATTTATACCTGGATCTAGTTTTCTTTCTTTTTTTTTGGCGGAACCAGGGATTGAACCCAGGTCCCTGCGCTTACCGGGGAAGTACCCATTCCACTGAGCCATCTCCCTGGCCCTTATATCTAGATATCTAAAGAGCTCTTTCTACTCAATGACAAAGGGACACTTTTTCTTTTAAAGGAGGAGGCCTTGAATAAATGTTTCTCCAAAGAAGCACAAATGGGCTGTGAGAACACAGACGCCCGGTCACATTTGCTAACCAGGGCAAAGCAAGAAAAAGCTGTCAGAAGAAGCCCCTCACCAATGTGCACCCCACGAGGATGGCTACCACGACAGAGCCAGGCCACAGAAAGGTATCCATGAAGAAGAGGAGGAGGAGGAGGAGGAGGAGGAGGAGGAGGGATGCAAGCCATCAGACTCCCCTGGAGCCGTGTGAGGTGACAGTGAACTGTCACATGCTAAGAGGATCCAGTCAACTGCACTCTTAGGTACCCAGGAGACCAAAAACGTGTTTTCACACGCAAACTAGTACAGAGGGGCTGGGGAGATAGCTGCACAGCATAAGTGCCTTCCTGGCAAGCATAGGGCCCTAAGTTTGATCCCCCCTACTGCATGCCGTGCCAGCCCCAAAACCAGGCATGGTGGCCCACGCCTGTAATTCCAGCACTGGGGAGGCTGAGACAGGAGGGTCACTGTAAGTCTGAGCTGCACAGTGGAGACCTTGTACCAAATATATAAATAAATCAAAGTTGAGAAGGGCAGAAAGCAAAGCCTGCTGCGCTGGGCTATTCCTAGTGGTGCCGTTGGAGGAGCCAGAGGCAGTGTCCGGGCAAATGTCTAACAACAAGCGAGCAGATCAAAGGCGAGGCCTGCACACCGCAGAAGATTGCTTGGCGGCGAAAAGACTGACACCCCATTTGGCTCCACAGCGCAGGCGGAGACGGGAGTCCAGAACCATGCGGCGTAGGGCTGGGAATAACGCTCGGCTTCCTGCTGGCGAGGGGGGAAATGGCTCCCCGGCGGTGCTGCCCTGCCAGTGAGCACACTAAGAAGCACTGAACTGGCCTTCTAAATGGGTAAAGTTTATGAGCTGTGAGTTACATCTCAATAAAGCCATTACAAAACCATCGCGCCCAGGACAGAGCTCCATCTCCCTGGCCCGTGGACCCACCCTGGCCGAGCTGGGCAGAGCAGGCTGCATCTGTGAGGGGCCTCGGGGGCACCTGGGGTGGGGCACTGGGGCACGAGGCTTCGCCTTTTCTCACCTGAGATATGAGTTAGAGCTGCAAAACCCACAGACCTTGATGCATGTGGCACAGCTGTGTGCAGCCTGCTAACTGCTGCTCTACAGAACCGCTCTCGCCTTGCCTGTTCTTAGAAATCACAGGAGTGGCATCACACAGTACCTTTGCGTCGCTTTTGTTGCTCCCAGCAGCCCCTTGGAGACCATCCACGCTGCCTGGGCCCATTGCCACTGCTGTGTGCACCCCACATAATAGCACTATGGCACAATTAGAAGGGGAGCAGACCCCCTGTGACACAGGCCCCTATTGTTCCCTGTCCTCACCGTGCCAGCCTTTAGTTCTGCACTCTTACGAGGTAGGTCAGGGGACATGGGGCCA
Source organism: Ctenomys sociabilis (assembly GCA_004027165.1). Classification (NCBI taxonomy): domain Eukaryota; kingdom Metazoa; phylum Chordata; class Mammalia; order Rodentia; family Ctenomyidae; genus Ctenomys; species Ctenomys sociabilis. Next base: position 14,074 of record PVKA01038401.1, read on the forward strand.
CCCACAGCCTGCCACAGGTCAGACTTAGCCAGGGCAGAGCTGTGCTCCCACCCACGCAGTGGGCACGTGGCCAGCCACGTGGAGCACACCGAGGGCATCATAGGTAAGGGGCTCAGAGGGCCCGGCCGGGCTCTGCAGGAGGCCACCAAGCCTACAGCCATAGGGGGGTGAGCAGAGGTTGTGGCAGACAGGAGAAGCAAAGTCATCTGCGTAGGCAAAGGCTCTGGCTCTGAGGCCCAGAATCCCAGACAGAGGGCGAGGGTGGTGGAGCCCAGGCATGTGCAGAAGGAAGGCAGAAAGGCAGCATCTGAGATGCTAACTGTGGTGGCCTCAGAGTGGTGTGTAAGGTTGCCCAGGGGCCTTCTTTGGACAGAAAAATAGAGGGGGCCACAGCCTCTGCCCTGTGGGCACTGCCCCCAAAGTCCCCAACCCCGAGTCTAGTAGCTTCTGTTGGGCCCAGCACCCCAGCCTAAGGAGTCACAGGGTATTGCAGCCCGTAGGCGGGGCTGTGCCCAGGGAGGCCAGCTGAGCTGGAGCTCTTGGCCCCATTCTCCTCCTTCTCTGGGCAGGGAAGCTGCAGTCTGCCCAGCAGCGAGGGTTGTCATCCCTGGATCCTTTCAGGACGGACAGCCCAGAGCAGCCCAGCCTGCCCATCCCTGTGGACTTCCTGGATAGATGGCAGCGCCTCTGCTGATGGGGGAGGGGTACACATCCCTGGCTGGCACTGAGGCCCTGCCTGAGGGCTGGAGGCACCACGTGGCCACTCTGGCCACCCCTTGGCCCTGAAGGGACATGGCCAGGACCCCAGGGTGGAAGAGGAAGAGGGAGCAGGAGTGACAGAGAGCATAGGGGGATGCACGTGTGCAGGACCCACTCACACTCAAGGCCCTGAAACAGCTAAGGAGGGCTTGCCCACCGTCCTGTGGATGAGCCGGGACGTTTCAGTGCCAACAGGGGGCTGCAGGCTCAGAAGATGGGGCGGGCTGGATGGGGACGGTGCTGTAGGAAAGGACCACCAGGGGCAGCAGACCCCAGGCTGGTGTGGGACCCAGCTGGACAGGCCTTGGCTCCAGGCAGGAGTCAGGCACCAGAAAACATCACTTCAGTGCTCGGGAAGGTGGAGCAGTGGCGTCCAGCGTGGTCCCCACGCCCCACTGGAGGCTCTGCCCATAGCCCCAGGAGGACAGCTGTCCTGACGGCATGGGGCTGCAGCTCAGGCCCGGCTTGGGAGCCAGGAGAGGGCCGGGTGGGGAAGCCGCAAGGCCAGCCAGGAGCTCAGCGGGCCAGCGCCCAGTGCAGGGAGGAGCCAGGTCAGAGGGTGAGACATGGGGCCAGGCCTTGGTCAGCACTGCTGTGCGGGCAAAGGCGAGGCGGCACTTCCTGCTAGAGAGGGGTACCCTCAGTCCTGCTCCCATAGCCCCCCACAAGACCACCTGCAGCTCTGCCTAGGGGAGGGTGTGGATCAAGGGCTCCTGGCCGAAAGGCATCTGGACCTCACCTGTGTCAAGCTAAATCGTCTTTCTCAACCCATTCCTCAGTTTCCCTTTGTTACAAGGGGGGTCTCCACACCCTCTGACACCCAGGATCAGACACGACAGGTCAAGGCCAGGGTCAGGCAGCCTGTGAGGCCAGGAAGTAGGTGTCCCGTGTGGGCAGCGGAAACTATGGGTGCTGCTTTCTCGCCCACTCTGCTGCAAGCCAGCTCTCCGCTTCTCCCCACCCTGGGATACACAGCAAGGGGGTCCTGCTAACAGGGCGTGTTTGGGGGCAGTGCTGGCCAGCCAAGAGGGCTAAGCTGGGGCTTTCAGCATGGCCAGGGGGGCTCCATATCTAGTGCTGGCACAGGAAGGGAAAGGTTGGTGCTTCTCTTGGAGGGCAGGCCCTTGCGCCCCCTCATGCACTTGGCCACGCCCTGGATCCCAGTCCATCTCCACATGTACCACTTAGGTTCTCTGTATCTCTGGGCCTCAGTTTCCTCCTCTTTAGAGAAGGGTTTTTTGGGGGGTCTGGCTCGGGCTGCCTTAAGGGCAGGTCTGCTAAGGCATGTGGAGCTGGGGATTGAACCACAGTATTCTGTGCCTGCCTGCATGTGCGTCAACAGGCGCTTAGACAACTGAGCTAAGCGGCAGGCCGCCGGTGTCCTCCTTTTTAAAAGGGTGACACATGGGCTGGGATGGGCGCCGCCGAGCTCCCGACCCCCAGCATCCTTGCACACCAGGCCTTGCACCCAGCAGATCCCTCTAGCACGGCTGGCAGAAGAGCGTGGTGCCTTGGAAATAAGTCAGCCCCAGGATGGAGGCAGAGGCAGGAGAAGCCACGGGGACATATCTGGAGCCACACATTTGGGGCTGCTGAGGTCTCCAGCCCAGCACAGCGGGAGGCAGCAGCCACGGGCCAAGGCTCGGCCGCCAGTCACTGCTCCTCCATCCTCCTGCCCCGCCCGTTCAGCCTGCAGAGAAGACACGTGGAGAAGCAGGCACAGGACACAAGAAACGCTGAGCAAGCAGAGCTCGGAGAGACCAGGCAAGTCAGGCTGTCGCCCAGCGTGGCCCAGGTTGCAGGGAGGAGGGCAAGTTGGATGATCCCCAGCCCCAGAGCTGCAGAGACCAGGGTCCCTGGGCTTCACAGGCCCGGGGTCTTATGGAAACCTCTGGGGTAAGGGGAACTCTGACCCCCGTCTCTGGCCTCACCTCACAAGTGGCAATGCCCTTTTGCCCCATTTGGAAAAGTCCTCTGAGGACCCTGACCCAGTTAGAATCAGAATAGTGGTCTTACTCCCTCAGGGTGACCTGGGAGGAGACAGCAAGCTGGCCCTCCACCCAGGCAGCCTTCGTCCACCTGAGCAAGGCCAGGCAGGCCTGGTGTCATTAGGTAAGAAGAGCACACAGGCCTGATGAGGAACTGGGTCCCCAGTGCCACTCCTGGCTCTCCACCCCTCCTGCTGGCGCCCATCTGGTCCAGCCCCGTGTGCCTTGGTCACAGCCACCCCCTGAGGAGCTCCTCACGTCGACCTCCTACGGCCTGGTCCATCTCCTCTGCAGGCAAGGAACCAGGGAGGCAGAGATGCCCAGGCTGGCTGCCAGCGGGGCCGTGGGCCGGGTTGCTGGGCCACGGTGTCTGTGGGGAAGGGCCAGGGTCAGCAGCTGCTTCCAGCTCCACCCCAGGCGAGGAGCCACCCGTCTGGGTGCAGTGCGAGGCTCCCACCAGAGCAGGCTGTGCGCGCTGTGAGAGGAGCCTGTCAGCCTCAGTTTCCCCTTGTTGTAAAATGACAACCCCTGCGCTCTACGGCAAATTCCTTTCGTTACCTGAAGAAACATCAAGGGTAAGCGGAGCCCCCAGCACAAGGGGAAGTAGTGCCCCCACCGCCACAAGCCCCGAGGGCGAGGCCGTGCGGTCTCGTGGGAGCCCTCAGGCCACCTTGGAGCCTGTGTGGCAGGTGTGGAACAGTGTCTGCTGCAGGGTGGAGAAGCGAAAGGAATGCGTAATTCGCTGCCTGCTCCAGAGCTGGGGGGAAATGTGACAGTAATTCCGGCTCAAGTACGGAGAGCTTATTATTTACAGCCTCGAACTTTCTCAACAGTTGGAATGCCAGCCAGGATGCACCGTATTTCTAGCACAGCGTCCCAGCTGCAAAGCGAGCCGGGACAGAGGCGCGCACCGGCCTGTAAGTGGCGGCCAGCCGAGGAATCGGTGGAGACGGCAGCTTGGGGAGGCCAGAGCTGGAGCGCGCGGGCGCCTGTGAAGGAAGAGGCCGCAAAGGCACACGCGGAGCTCTGCGGCTTGGCTTTTATTTAAAATAACATTTTTATTGATCGCTGCCTGTGCGCCCAGCCGAGGCCGGGAGGCAGGTAGGAGCCGCGTGGCCGGGGGTTGCCCGGGCCGCGAAGGGCGGGCAGGCGCACACGCCTCGGTTTCCCCGCGCTTGGGAGGAGCCAGCTTTTCCCTCTCCAGGCCGAGATGATTAATGAGGAGCCAAGCGAGCCTGGAAGATGAAAAATTCCCTCCCCGTCCCAGGGATTAATTATCGCGCGACGCGCGTTCCATCGCTGCGTGGCGACTTAATCTCCTACGGTCGGTCGCAGGAATGATTTTCCTCCTGCTCCTCCGGGGAGAAGCGGCGCGGAGCCCGCCGCCCAGGCCCCGGCAGAAGGGCTGGGGATTCTCGCCGGGCGGAAGAGAACAGAGGCGGCCTCGAGTGGGCATGACCCCCCGCAAGCACGGGGGCGCAGAGCGGGGCGGGCCAGGAACGGCTGGCTGTGCTCTGACATCTAAGAAGCAGGGCCTGATCCGTCAGCCCCAGCGCTGAGCGAGCCGCCCTGCCCTTGCAGTTTCGCAGAGGTGACCACAGGCTCCTTCTTCCCCGTGAGCACAGGGACTCACAGGCTCGAGGTGCTGCGGGGCCCTGTCCCTGCTGATCCTCCACGGGGAGATAACCCCTGGTGCCTGCCTCCACTACCCGAGGGTGTGGCGTCCTCCGAGCTGTAAGGTGATCCCCAGCAGGAGCGGCGCCTTCGGGGCCTGCTTGGCCTGGTGTCCTACAGCAGCCCTTGCCATGCCCGGCTCCTGCGTGGTCCTCAGCCACACTGTGGACCTCCCTGGTGGGCTCAGGGCCTACCTCCAACAGCTACTTGCTTGTTTCTCTCCCCACAAACCCTGTGCACCCTGAAGGAGGCACCCTCCACACTGGCTGTCCTCTCCCATGCAGGCGGGCGAGTGCAGGCAGGGGTGAGTCAGCTTGAGAGCCAGGGTTAGCGCCATATTGGTCTTCCTCCTCTCTCCACCATGCCTCCCTCCATATACCCATGCTCTAGCCGTCGTCCGCCATCTGTCATCCATCCTGTCCATCTATCCACTCACCCATCCATCCAACATCCATCCATCCAACCATCCATCTGTCCATCCATCTACCCACCATTTATCCATTGCCCATCCATCATCCATCTGTCCCTCCAGGCATCCATCGTGTCTGTATCCATCCATCCACCATCCATCCATCATCCATCCATCTGTCCATCATCCACCATCTAATGAGTCTTGTGAGCCCATGGCCTGGGAGAGTGCTTCTCCAGAGAGCAGAGACAGTCCAGTGTGGGTGGCATCTAGGTGTCCCCCGAGAGCACGCAGACATGGGAGCTTTGCACAGCGACTAGATCAGGAGGGTGCACTAGCTAACTTGCTGCTAGGGCTGGGGAGAGCCAGCTGCTGTGGCGGGCCATCTGGGAAGGTTTCTCTGCCTCCCCGGCCCTCCCTTCATGTGCCGTTTCCTGGTAGGCCCTCTCCCTGGACCATTTTTACCTTAGAACCAGCTGACTGTGAGCAGAAACCCCCCAAAACATAAACCAGTATAAACTGCTCCTCCTTTAATTGGGGTTGGATATTGAGTCCTGACCACAAAAAAATGTGGCACAGCCCCTGAGCCCCCAGTTGTGCCATGGTGGGCTATTAAAGTTGTCCCAGGGAGTACAGTGTAGGGTGCCCTCCCATGGGAGACGGGTCACCTATGTGGGGCACACGGGCAGGAGGACAAGGAAATACACGGGTAATGACAAGAGAGCAGAGGGACGATTCCACAGGCGGCAGAATGGCACTGGCCAGGCCTTGCTGGGAGCCGCTGTCCATCTGTGTCTGTGCTGTCCCTGTCTGGAGAGGGCACTAGGGGACACGAGGACTTTCCAGGATGCAGAGCACAGGGTGGCAAGAACTCCACCCAGAAGGTGGCGTCGGGTGGTGTGGAGTGGGCATGTGGGGCTGACGGCTGACAGCTGAGCTGGGCCCCCTACAAGGAACAGAACCCTTTCGTCCTCCTTCTCTGCCTCCAGGAAGAGTCAGAGAGTCAGGACAGAGGACACCTCCAGGGCCCTGCTCGCGCACCCACTCTCCGGGCATTGCGGGCAGGGATCTGACTGTGGAGAGCCTGTCCTGTCCTGCGTGGGCCCAGGGGTGGATCTGCACCCCCCGTTTAGGGCAGGAAAGTACCAAGCCGCCCCTGGGCGGGACTGCAGGAGGTCCCTCTCTGGGCCTTGCTGCAAACACGTCAGTCACTGCCCATCACAGGCAGGTGCTCAGCAATCCAAGGAGGGAGGGAATCGGGAAGGGTTGAGGCCACAGACCCTCACAGGCCCCTGCAGACCTGAGCTATGGTTTAGGAACAAAAGCCGCCCACACTGGAGGAGGAGAAGGGGGAGGGGAGGGGGAAG
>PVKA01038402.1:0-20266 GCA_004027165.1 Ctenomys sociabilis
CAACTGTACTGTCTATACACACACAGGATGATTTTTTCTTTCTACAACCCTTCCTTTGTCTACACCTGTCAAAAGTGGGCACTCCGTTGACATTCAACTACCTTAGGTGCTTGAACTCGACACCACAATCCAACACAGTCCCGCATTCTGCAACCATAGGGAGTTATTCAAAGAAATTGTCGACCATATCCATTTACAGGTTTCGTTTATTTTAGACATTAAGACAAATCTGAAGTGATGATTTACTACACAATCTGGATCAAGTACAACGATATATTAGAAATTATGTTGAATATTTTTAAATTGCGCTTTTGTGCTTTATTTAAATTTTTTCTCATTATATTTTGAATAAATATTTATGTCATGCATTCACATAATCACTGTCTTTAGGAATCTTTTATGGTTTCCAAATAAGCCCTCCATATTTTTTTCAACTATTTTTTACTCTACAGTAAAAAATGCTACTCTGGTTTCTCTTCAGATCGCATAAATCTTTTGCCTTTTTAAAATATGTCACGTGTGATATCAAGTTGTATATTGTACAATTATCAATATCAAGGCAGGATATGCAGAGTTTATAAAGTCTAAAATCATTATTTGTTTTTCCTTCAAGCTCCAGTCCTTGATTTAAATTTCTTCACTGTTTTATTTCCCTGTGCTCATTTTAAATTTATTTCTCCTTTTATTTTCTGCATAATCACACAATGTGTTATCTCTACTCTGACTACTGTCCCTTAGCTCCAATAAATGGTGCACATATAAAAAAGCACAACTTAACTAAAAATTATGTTTTGTCCCCACTAACCACCAACAAAAGCAATCTAGTAGCATGTCAACATTCAGGGCTTTGCTCCTCCATTACAGTTTTTGATGTGAGCTATGCAGTCGTTAACTCTCACACTAAGGCAAAGCAGTGCTAAGTGTGACAAGATGACTGATGACATTTTCCTGGTTGGGTCATGCTTTCTCACACCTCTGAGCCTTTGCACATGCTGCTTCCCGGGTTTAAATGGCTTCTTACCATCTGTACCTGGCCATCTTCCAATTCACTCTCCATAATTTTGCTTATGTGTCATATATTCTGAAGAAGCTATTCTTAGAAAATAATTTTTAGTAGACAAAAGAGAGACAGGCTGTGAATAGATCTGTAGATCCCTAAAGCTAAGATGCAGTAGTAAGAGGAAGTATAGTGAGTAAAATAGTTACTAATATGTTTTATTTTCTCTTTGACTTGTTTTATCTATGTTTAGCTAATAGGAAACATTTAAAAATCATATATTAAATTTGAATTCGTATTTAACTATACAACTTGAATAACTTAAGTCATACTTCAACTATATGTTCATGTCCTAGTATTATTTTACTGAAGCAAAATTATAAAAATACACATTTTTCATGTACATGTTAACGAGAAAAAATATGAAGTGTAAAATTTGAAAAATATGCACACATTTATACAGCAATTAATTGATCCAGATTTTACATTAAATAATTAACATTTAATTCAAATATAATACTATAAAGAACTCAGAACTTAGTATCCTATCCTGCCACGTTGTATTTAGTGCTTTTTATGCCTTATACACATCAATAATCCATTCTTCAGAATAATTATATAAGCTCTAAACTTTACCAAGTAAATAATCATTGAAGCCAGGTGTGGACTCCTCAGTTGAAGCAGGTGTGGTATACTAAAAATTAAAAGCTAAAAGAAACAGTGAAGCCAGATTTGGTTGTGAATACCTTTCTCAGAGCACAAGGAAAATGAGGAAGGAGATTACAAGTTGGAACTTGGAAAGGGCACTTAGAAGTGCTTTGAAACTTAAAATAAAAAGTGACTGATGATGTAGCTACATGGAAGCTTCTAAGTCCAGTCCAGAATAACACACAGACACACACACGCACACACACACACACACACACACACACACACACACACATGAAACACACACACAACCACATAACAGTCTAGGTTCTGGGCTTGGGAGGTAGTCAGTGGCGTGAATGTCTGCCTGGCAGGTACAAGGACCTGAGTTCAATATCTGCTACAAATAATAATAATAATAGCAGCAACAACAATAATATTAACATTCTTAGGAAGTTTTAGGATTAGGATTTTTTTCCTAAGGAAAAAATTGTTTTTAGGAATAAATCATTTTTTTAAACAATTTATTATACATATGCAATGATCAAATGTGTTTATAACTGTAGAACTGATACAAGTATAAATTGACCAGAGAAAGACACAAACACACATTCACATATACTTGCACATAAACATACACACACATAGACACACTCCCAACAAGTGTATCCTTACTCAGATAGACACTGCTAGTAACTGTTCTAGCAATATTTGGCTATAAAATTGTTGGCTCTTTCCTTGAAAGCATTTTGAAGTCTTACCAAATTGTATGTGCTATTTTTCCTTTCAGAATAAATATATTTAATAACAGAGACTAGGCTTAGCACACACTCAACATTAAAAATCATTCTGCTAATTATTTTATGCTTAATTTGGTCAATCAAGATGAACTAGAAGATCGATGGTTACTCTGTAGTTATACCCCAAAATGTTAGTACTTCCATTGCTAAATTTTAGTTTTAATGATGGCATACATAATGATTTACTTTGTGAATCAATTTGACTGGAACATGATGCTTATGTATTTGGTCAGAACTATTCTTAAGTACTCTTGTCAGTGGTTCTGATTTTTTTTTGTAAAAGATTAACATTGGCACAGATAGACTTTTGAGTAAAGCAGATCACCTTTCACAATGTGGATGGATAACATTCAACCTGAAGAGGGACTTACTAGAAAAAGACTGTTACTGCTGACTAGAGAGGATTTCATCAACAGTGTACGACTGGATCATGCATTTCCAGGACGATGGCCTACTGGGAGGAGGTTGGATCATCAGGCCTTCACAATCACATGCACAGCTCAAGTCACTGAAGTCCATACACTTCAACACTGTGTACACACACATATATGCATTTCATTAATTCTCTTTCTGTCTCTTAAAGATACTGCTCTTAATATGCTAAGCAAAGGAAAATCCTGAATCTACTTCTAGTTATAGTACTGTAGGGAGACAAAATGTGTGAGTGTGAGTGTGTGTGTGTGTGTGCATGTGTGAGTGTGTGTGTGTGAGTATGATTTCATATGGTGAAGAGAAAGATTAGAGGAACAGAGAACAGCATTTTAAGATGAAGAGAAAAGAGATGGAGATGTGTATTTGCAATGTATGAATATCCACAAAGAACTACAACAAGGAACTGAAACATAGAATGTTATATCTTCTTTAAAAAGAAAGAAACATCGCGTTGCTTGAGATAGTCCAAACAATAGCCTGAAAAATTACTGTAATTTTTTGTTCTTATATGGAAATATTTTCATCCTCAAAAAGAGAAAAGAAAAAAATAACTGTGGGAATAGAATATGTTTGTTAACTGGAGAGCAAAGAAAAATTCTAAATTTAACTGAAGCAATCTATTCTTATATCAGTCTGAGAAATATGTATATTTTGAACTTCTGCATTTAAAATTAAAGTTATGGCTTTTGTTCTTTCATCTGATATTGTCAGAGACAATATGTATTAAATATAAAATATATCTTGTGTCCATCACATTGCTATTGCTTTGAATACCAAAGGAGAAGCACATTAACTGATACTTCAAAATTTAGTAGTAACTGAACTAACTAAAAGTAAAGAAGCTCAAAAGAAATCTAAGTTTACTTCAGCTCTACTGTGCAAATTTTTAGGTTACTAGGTTTTGGTCTTGGCTAAAGAAAACAATTTAGAATTATAAAATTTGAAAGCTGTTTATTTTGTAATGCAGCTTCTTAAATGTACAGTTAGTATAGGAATAAAAGATGTCTAAGCACCCTCAGACTTAATTATAGACAGGCTCAAGAGTTGTGCAATGGCTGCATAGTAAGCCTTACTCCTGGATGACAGGAAATTATTTTAACTGTTACTGAGTCATGGGACTACCCAGATTTTTTCAAATATATTCTCTTGCACATAAAGCACACAGATATTAGTGTGAAATACCAGAACATTGTATCAAGGAGAAACTAGATGTAGAAAGATAGAATAAAATTAAATATTTCCTGACTATCGTCCTAAAAGACCCTATAGCCTAAACTACTGGAAATGGCACCAAATACTTCTGCACAGGTAAGACCTTAACTGTTTTTACTCTAAATATTATGTACACAGGGTCTCACTAAGAGATCAGACTTGCAGTGATCCCCCTGGTTACAGCCTCCGAAGTGTTGGGATTATAGGTGTATGCCACCACGCCCACTCTCAATTGCCATCTCAGCATTCCTCAGGGTCAGGGCTGGGTTGGCAAGCCCGGGGATTGAACTCTCAGCTCCTGCACCTGCTGGCAGGTGCTTTAATCTAGTGAGCTATTTGGCTGGCCCAAATGCAATTCTTTTTCTTTATTTCATTTTATGGAAGGGTCTACATGGCATTCAGGGTCTTACTACTAGATCAGATTTATAGTAATCTGCCTGTTTACAGACTAATGAAACACGCCACCATGCCCAGTCTTATATATTATTATTTTAAAATAAAAAAGTTAAAAATTTGGTAAGAATTCCACAGTAGCATGCATCTTTGAATAAACTCCAGAGAACTCTAAGAAAGTTGTCTGAGAGGAAACGTGGTAGAAGCCTTTAAAATATATGTATGATGAGAACTAACTTTTTGCTACATTTAAATAGGGACATTTGTTCACCTGGAACATGAACATTTTTTCAAATAGTTCTTTAGAATGACAGGTAATTGATTCCACCCAGAGGTGAACAAGTCAGGCAAAACCTTGGCAAGGGAGCTTCTCATGCCTAAGTCTGACTTGAGTGCTGATATTCAATGTAGCCTCTGAACTATGACAATTTTCCACAATATAAAAAATTCTAGTTAAAATTAATGAGATACCAAAGAAATGCATGTGGGGCAGCTTAACTAATTTAATGTATAAGAAGCAAAGCACCATAATGTGCAGCCACTTGAATATAGCTAGTGTTGAAAATATGAGATGTTGGAAAAGCATCAGAGCTTCTATTTCGTTTTTTAACGTATTTCGTACAGGGTCTTGTTTCACAGCTTGTACTTATGGTGATCCCCCCTGTTTTCATCCTCCCCATTGCTGGGATTATAGGCATGTACCACCACACCCTGTCTCCGTGGGAGGCTCAGCGCTCCCAGGGTTGGGGCCGGCATGGCATGTGGTGCCAGGGATCAAACACTGGTTCCTGCACTTTTCTAAGCAGTTACTTAGTACACTGAGCTGTTTTTCTGACCCCAGAGAATCTATAAAGTCTAGAGCTTGTGGATGAATATAGGTAAAGTGTGACATCCTTTTCTGTTATAGTGAGATAGCCATTAAGTCATATTTTACTTAACTAAACATTTTAAAAGACATACATATAGCTTTAAGTCAGTTTGGATATTATTATATTTTGCATTATATTGTATAATGGATTTTGTGATAATATTTAGAAATTGATCTTTATTTTGTATGCAAGTATTCTATAGCAAAGATGTGACTAATAAAATAGGTGTTATAAAATCAACTTACCTAACATTCATATTATTTTATAATATCATTTCTAGTTATAATGTAATTTGAAGTATGCTAATTGAAACTTTATCTGTCTTCAATTCATGTCACCTGAATGTAAAATTTTTAATTTCAAGCAAACAGCAAGCATCTATCTTTCCATTAGAGTTGTTTTTTAAATTTAATTTGAGTTCCATGTTAAGAACATGATTATAATATAAATTTCAGAAGCAGATTAATATTGAAAACAATGCAGTTGATATTACATCAACAGCCTTTGACCTTTGAAGTTTTATAAAACTGGTGGAAAGTACCTGAATAACTCATAACAAATTTCAGCAAGAATTCTAAAAATCAATACTATGTGTACTGGTGATGCGATATTTTTCCACCTTTCAGATAGTCAAGGTGGTTTGTAGAGACACTAATGCTCGAACATTTTTAATGTAATGTTAGCTTAAATTAATAACCTTGATAGCTTGATATTTATCAAGACCTAGGTAAACCCTGGGTTCACCAATGACCAGTTCTATTTGATTTTGGGCTGGTAACTTAACCTGTCTACACTGCACACGTTTTACCTATGAAAACTAGTAACAATTCTCATCTTTGTGATAAGTCCTATTGTGAGTGCTTTTTTAGAGTTAATTACAGGGTGCATGAAACTTCTGTAATTCCCCTTAACATTGGTACTCTCATATTTGAATCAGGTGGTTTTTACACGTAAAAGCTCAATGATTGCTCAACATTAGCCTTGGTGTTAATGCACAGGAAATGTATTGTTTAGTGATTGAATTAAAGGTTAACATAGTAAATGTGTTGACTGCAATTTAAAAATCAAAAATAAGTATAAAATAAAACAAATTTTAACTATTGTTGGCAGTGATAGGAAACAATTCTCAGTTTAAAGACAGTGTGAGGTCGGAGCTGCTGCTGCCCAGTCCAGATCTGAGAAGCGTGCATCCCGACGCCTGCCCCACATGCATCCCCAGTTCCTTGTGGTTCCAAGTCCAAGATGGCCAGTCTCAAGGATCAGCTGACTGTGAATCTCCTTAAGGAGGAACAGGTGCCCCAGAATAAGATCATGGTTGTCGGGGTTGGTGCTGTTGGCACAGCCTGTGCCATCAGTATCTTAATGAAGGACTTGGCTGATGAACTTGCTCTTGTTGATGTCATGGAAGATAAATTGAAGGGAGAGATGATGGATCTCCAACACAGCAGCCTTTCCCTCGGGACACCAAAAGTTGTCTCTGGCAAAGATTATAATGTAACTGCAAACTCCAAGCTGATTATTATCACCACTTGGGCTCGTCAGCAAGAGGGTGAGAGCAGCCTTAATTTGGTGCAGTGCAATGTGTACATCTTCAACAAGTTCATCATTCCTAATGTAAAGTACAGTCCCAACTGCAAGCTGCTTGTTGTGTCCAACCCGGTGGATGTCTTGACCTATGTGGCTTGGAAAATAGGCAGTTTTCCCAGGAACTGTTACCAGCAGTGGGTTAGCCTGGATTCAACTGGATTCAGTTCCGTTACCTGATGGGGGAGAGGCTGGGTGTACACCCCTGAGCTGCAATGGCTGGATCCTTGGGGAGCAGGGAGACTCCAGCGTCCCTGTGTGGAGTGGCGTGAATGTTGCTGCTATCACCCTGAAGAATCTGTATCCTGAGCTGGGAACTGATGGGGATAAGAAGCACTGAAAAGAGGTTCACAAACAGGTGATCGACAGTGCTTATGAAGTGATCAAACTAAAAGGCCGCACACCCAGGCCATAATACAAAACCTGTTTATGGAATAGTTATATTCCTAAAAACATTCTAGAAAGAGCAAAATTAGTAAAACAATATAGATCAGTGATTCCTATAGAAGGAGGTGTAGACTGTTATTTGACAAGTAAGACATATAGAGGGTGACAGAACTCTTCTGTTTATTACTACATTGACAGATACATCCTTTTATTTACAGGTGACAAAGATCAATGTCAATGAAATTATTACCTGACATTTTATGAAAATAATAAGTAAAATACAATTAACTCTGCTGACAATTCTCAGGATGTAATAGAACCTGCAGAAAAATAATCCACCCTGAGGGGCCAGGGAGATGGCTCAGTGGAATAAGCACTTTCCTACAAGTACAAGGGCCTGAGTTCAATCCCTGGTTCTGCCAAAAAAGAAAAGGAAAAAAGAATCCAACCTGATAAAAATAAATGCTTTATCCTGAATGCTTACATCTCACTAAATGGAGACAACAACAAAAAAATGCAGTTGGCCTGAGAAGTGTTGCATAGCAGGGATTTGTTTGGAAAGATTTTGGCTGGGGTGGGAGAGACAAAAAGCAGAAGAAACTTGGTTCTGAAATGGTATCCTATGGGGCCTGGGAGATAGCTCAGTGGCCTAAGCACCTGCCTGCAAGAGTAAGGACCTGGGTTTGATCCCTGGCACTGAGCCAGGCACCAAAATCGAGTTTGGTGGCTCACATGTGTAATGCCAGCCCTGGGGAGGCTGAAACAGCAGGATGACTGTGAGTCCGATTGCTACAAGTCTGAGCCGTTCATTGAGATCCGGTGCCAAATGCATAAATTAAGAAAAAAAAGAAAGAAATAGTATCCTATTCAGTATATGTATTTTTCACAGAAACATAGGTTGCTAATTTTAGAATTACCTTATACATACACAAAATTTAGGAAACAATTAGTCAATCTTAGGTTAGAGAGCCTTTTTTTGCCTACGATTCAGTCTTCTAAGTATCTGCAGATGAATAACTTTCCAGGAAGTCCAGCATGGTCTTCCTCGACCCTTCTGTGTAGGCTAGACTGGTGGATTCAGTGAGAGTTTCAAAAACTCAAGTACAAAATGGGGAAGAATAGTAACCTTGCAACGGAGAAGACCAAAGCGTAGAAACTTAAGTGATCAAGCAAGTTAGTAGTCATACATGCAAAATGATAGTCTGCTGAATAGTGATAAAATATAAGGCATAAACCATCACAATGCTGTCCTACAACAACAAAATAAGTTTGGAACATGGGTCATTCTTTATTTTAAAGCATTATTCAAGTTCATTTTAGTGTAACACCCCAAGTGTTAGACTTTCATAACTCATTTAGGTTTAAGTAAGTTTTGATCTATAAAAAATTTGGAAAAAATTTATGTACACTTTCTCCAGTTCCAAACAATGTTAAAAGAATCATGGTATGTTCGACAAATCATGACATTTTCATTGGTGCATTAATATTGTTCAGCTTTATGTAAATTCCAGAGATTATTTTATCTACACGTGTCCCCTCTTGTTTCAGGAGCTGGCTCTGTGCACCTCGGCTGTACTTGTCTCTTTTGTCTTCTCCAATTTGTAATAGTTTCACAGTATTTGATTTCTAACAACTTCACAGTTTTGAAGCCTGTCGGGAAGGGACTGTGCGAAATGCCTCCAGTTGGAATTTGGCTGATGTTTCCCTCACAGTTGTGCCGCGGGCCTGCAGGTACAACACTCAAGAGGCCGAGCACTTTTCATCCAGTCATGTGAGCAGGAGGTGTGGCCCACATGACATTAGTGATGCTCACTTTGAGCACATCACTTGTGTGTTTCAGTTTTATCTTATAAAATTAGCATTGTTTAGCTTCTTATAATTTTTACCTAATCTGGCATTAGTGTTTATGATAACTTCATAATTAAAACTGTTAAAAAAGTATTAATTTCTAGATTTAAAATTGCTTTCCTTTTCTGTTTAGAAGAGTATATGTATCTAATTACCAGTGTGTATATTGTGTATACACAGCCTTTTACATTGAATAGAGGGCAACATATACACATAATGAGACTTTTGTGACTAAAGCATTTTATTAAATTAAGTGCATTATCTGCAAATAGCTTCATAATAAATTGTAAAAGCAAAATTATAAACATTTTCAATGAAAAGTACAAGAATTAACAGCAAAATTAGATTTTCTTTAGAGTACAAACAGAAAGATTTTGTTTCTGACATATGATCTAAAAATCTTACAATATATTCTGCAGTAGCTGCAATGTTACATGTAAGCCTCAAGGTTAATTCACTTCTGTATTATCAACAGGTTCATCATTTGGACAATAAAACTCAACTTTTCAACCTTGTTATCATATGTGATTAAACATTTATATCCCAGTGAGCTTGGAGACTTTACAAGTTTTCACATATTGGTCTATTTGCACCAATATGTATGACTCCTTAGAACAGCTCTTGGTAAACTTAGTATTTTAAAAGTATAGAACTTCTGTTCCTTGGAAGATTTTACTAACAATTACATTCACTGCATAGTCTCTTACTAGTATCTAGCAGAGGAAAAAAGAATGACCTTGGAAACCCCAGAGAGATGTAGCTGAGCCAGGAGCACTTTCTAAGTGTTTTCAACCCATCTATCTCCTTATTCCAGTGTGAGAAATGGAAGCATGTGATTAAACATTTATTGAATGTTCACATCTCTCCATATTATCTTCAAGTTGAACTCTCCATTGATTAGCATTTCCATAGTGTATATGGAATTTTTTTGTATACAGTATATACTACATAGTAGGAATCATGCCTAAAATTGTTTGTGTATTTTAACATACATCGAGAAAAAAAGTTACAATTCTTTGGGATAGTTTCTTATCCCTTTATTTTGGTCTCTTTCATTTTAAAATTCAAGTGTTATTTTGTGTGTTTCAAGAAAGGACCCATTTAATAATAAGATTAACTATTCTGAGCTGGAAATTGGAAACTTGAAACTCAGGACATTTTTCTGACGATGTGCTAACTGTTGTCATATTGAGAAAATGACAAAATGTGTAAAAATGATAAAAATAATTTTTGCTGTTTTTTCCAAATGTTTTATCTACATGCTTCTTGCTGTGCAATGAGGTGAAGTTTGATATTTCTGTGTAGTGGTAATATACTGCTTATCTTTATTTACATGTAAGAAAACAAATTTAAATGTTTGTATGGCCAAAAGAGTGTAATTTGAAAGGGAAGGTAAGTTTATATAGAATGTTTATTAATGTTACTTATTTCAAAAGGCAACTGCTTTACAGAATTACTTAATGCCTCTTTCTGGAACTTAATAGCGAAACACATCTAGGAGACACCTGTATCCTGAAGAGCCTTTTATAACTTCATGTTATATGATAACAAGGTTGAAAAGTTGAGTTTTATTGTCCAAATGATGAACCTGTTGATAATACATAAGTGAATTAACCTTGAGGCTTACATGTAACATTGCAGCTACTGCAGAATATATTGTACTATAAAAATTAAAAAGTGTGCTAAATTCCTGTATGCATTTTAACAAATTATTATGAACAAAAATGTGATACTTCAATACCAGTAATTAGCCACTTCTAAATAATAAACACATATTCTTATTTTCATGAAAATGAAATTCAGTAAGACTCTCTTTTTAAAAGCATGCATTGTATATAAAAACATGAGTTTTTGAATTTTGTTTTCATTTATCTTGGTTGGCACCTTGGGAAATCAACTGTTTTAGAAATTCTTTCACTATACCTCAGTCTTATCATTTTCAATGCAAAGAATTTTTTTTTTTTTTTTTTTTTTTTTTTTTTTTTTTTTTTTTTTTTTTTTTTTTTTTTTTTTTTTTTTTTTTTTTTTTTTTTTTTTTTTTTTTTTTTTTTTTTTGTGGAACTGGGATTGAACGCAGGCCCTTGCACTTGCCAGGGAAGCACATATACCACTGAGCTATCTACCCGGCCCCAAGAATTTGTTTTTTGAGACAAGGTCTTGCTATGCAACTCAGACTAGCCTTGAACTCACTAGTTAGCCCAGGCTAGCCTGGAATTCACAGCAATCCTTGAACTCATGAATAATTTTTTTAAAAATAAAGAAAAACCAAAAAAAATCCTTGCTGAAGATGCATATGTTGTATCTATATATCCAAAATAAAATTTAATTTAGCCATTGTCTTATACTGAAAAACTATATTTTCCCAAATTAAATTTGTGTAAAGGAAATTATAATTTAAATATTAACCAGATTTTATTAACTCACAGAACAATAGAAGTCAATGAAAATTTCCTTTCAGAAAGTTTGATCTTTTTCAAAATAAAAATAAAAATCTTTTATAAATTCATAGAGATTCCTCTTACATCAATGTTTTCTGATTTATCTAATAGGAATTTAATCTATAATTAAAAAATCACATCCCTCCCATACATCATTATTCAGCACTGCCTGAAATGTTCCTTACATAGTTCTCGTAGGTCAGCAGCACATTTCATATTTCATTATTTCTTCTCTGAAAACTTCTCTGCCCATGAAAGGCAAACACTCTGCAAGACACTCAGACCCAGCCTTTAAGAAAAATACACCAGAACAAAAGAACAGAACCAAAGGTAAGTGGCTAAGATTACATACAAAACAGAAAAAATGCAACAGTGGATCTGCCTTTCTGCAGCAGATGGCAAGATGACGTGAGTTCATGTGTTTACATAATGAGGTTTTAATAAAAGCTGGCAGGATCAATTTTTCAAAATTTCATGAGTTTGTCTACATGTACTCTGTTCAAAAGAAAAGAGAAACTGGTGTTTAGAAAAGGAAGGAGGAGAAAAGGGAAAAATGCAATTTCTTTTTTATACGCACACACATACTCAGATAGTTAAGAGAGTCATACAGTTCATTTTTATTAGTTCATTGCAGGAGGTTTAAGCTATATTATCTGGACAGTATTGCACGTCTATATCTCATACTCTGAATAACTACTAAGAAGATAACAATATGCCATGTGTTAATATTGTCACTCTCTTATTAACCTGTTTTAAATGTATTTATTTTTATATTTAACATAAAATAGAGGAAAACAACTTCAAAATATATATAATGCTGAACGAAATTCAAGTGAGTAAAGATTTCTTGTATCTAACTTTCTAAAATGTACTATTATTTTTAAATTCAATGAAAGTTATTACAATTGCTCCATTTTACTTATTTTTTAAACTTGCAAAATACATTTTATTTTTTAACTTTTATTCATTTTATTGAGAAAAAATGATAAAATAGCAATGAAACAGTTTCAAAACAGGTTAGTATGACAATTACAATAATTAATACATTGTGCATACATATGGGACATAATTTTATTTTTCTAGGATCAACTCCTTTGTGAGGTTTGCAACTTCAAGGTATTTGGAAATGTCAGCAAAATTTTTTCATATCGCAGTATAAACAAAAATAGTAGTAGCTATTTATTACTACTATGAAAACTACTAGTCATAATAGTTATTCAGAGGATAAGATGTAGACATGATATTTTGTCTAAACAATATCAGTACATCAGGTTTTCAACTGTTTCATTTAAGACTCCAAAAGCTGAGAAAGTTTTTCTGTTTATCTGAGTCCACAAATTGTTTCATTCTTGTTTTATTTTTTCCATTCTATTAGTTCTGGTGGCTATTGTTAATGTATTTAGACTCGTTTTTTAGATGTCATTATTTAAATGAACTTAGAAGGGGTAGTTGTATTTCAGGCTGAAATAAATACTTTAATTCTTGAAGCATTCATTTGCTAATAAATTATTTATTGCTAGCATTTAGCCATCACACCAGAAAAAAGTCCTGCCAAGCATTTTTTGTATAACTAATGTTCTAATAGATACACTGGAAAGATTAGTTGCTATGAAATCTATTAACTCATGTGTGTAGTTAATTTGAAACCTTACCTATACATCTTATCTTGTTTCATAAAAACTTTATCACTTCCCAGTCAGAGAGAAAAGTTACGTTCACTAATTAGTCCATTTATCCTCAATATAAAATTAACTCTAAGAAAGTTCTTTAAAGTAGCTAAAAAGGCAAACTTTTCTTAGGTGAGTGTCTGCCTAAACTCTTACATGAATTCAATAGTATTTTGAGATGATAAGTTCACTGAGCTGATTCACTAGATGAAGAGAAAATTCTGACATATAGTGAGTTTGATATATGTGGGATATAATTTTATCTTTCTAGGATCAACTTCTTTGCTAGGTTTGTAACTTCAAGGTATTTGGAAATGTCAGCAAATTTTTTTCATATTGCAGTATAAATAAAACAACATGTAAGAAAATGGGTAGCAGAAAACTACCCATGTAAAGTCATAAAAGGGGCAGCTAGTTGGGTTGATCAAGATTCTACATGCACTTAAATGGATGATAAAGCATCAGGCAATTTAAGGTAATTTATGGGACCATTTTTCTAGATAAATACATTGCAAATGAAACTCTGTAGAGAAACAGCTGTCAGTTTGATTTTGTAGAGTAAAAAGTTTCAGTAATTCCCTACATGTGGAAATTATGACTACATGCTCGCTTTGCTTTTGTCTTTGTAAGTACTTATTTCCTCTCCCTCATCTCATCTGAATGGAGACTTTCTGTGGAGAGTCCTCATTTTCTTATCTGAGAACTAAAACAAGATGGGCCACTCCAGAGGTTGTTTCCAGTTCTCCCTTGCACACATTCAGTTTTCCACAGGTTTCTGATCAATGACACAGATGTTTTCAAGACATAAAATGTCTAATAGGGCAAACCATTTATTTTGTCCTATTCTATTCAACTTTTTTTTTCTTTTTATATTTTTTGGATAGGGTCTTCAGGGTGTTCAGGGTCTGGCTCATGTTGATCCACCTGTTTGCAGCCTCCCAAGAGCTAGGATTGCAGGTACGTGCCATCATGCCCAGTCTCAGTTGCCATCTCACATGCCCCCGGTGCTGGGCCAGCACGGCAGGCCCCAGGATTGAACCCCTGCCCCTGCTACAGACACTTTAATGTGCTGAGCTTTTTGGCTGGCCATCAAATGTTTACATACGAAGTATATCATGTGTTACTATTTTGTTACATAAAAGATATTTATCACACAAATTCGAATACTTTTTACATATTGTCACTTTAAAGATTTAAAAGGGTGATGTTCAAATTTTTCTGGAAAACTTTGACCATAACCTTAATTATTTTTTTTTCCTTTACAGTAATAAGATATCTTTAGAAGAAGTCAGTGAACTAAAATCTTTAAAAAAATGTGCTGCTAAGTCTAAGCCCTTGATTTTATAATAGCCCAACATATCCATGCATTTTAATGAGTGCTTGTGAATCCATATTTCTAATTATTCATGAAATTTCAGCATTAGACGTTATAAATATGCTGTCTTATAAATACAAAATGAAAATCAACGCACTTGATGTTAAATCTCCAGAAACATTTCTTCAATATTATACTAAAGTTTGGAAATATAAATATTTCATAAACTTCCATGTCACTTCTGGTAGGTATAATTCAAATTTATTACATATATTTACACCTAAAATTTACCAAAATATTAAAATTAATTACTAAAGAATAAACAGTTTTATGTCTAAACTTAGTATCTCATAAGTAGTTTTTGACAAAACCACCAGTTTTACTTGTGAAATATGAAAAAAATAAAGATCAAACAAAAAACTCTACCCAATTTATACTTCATAAATCTGTGTCCCCAAAAATAATGATGCATTTTTTTCTAAATACATGTTCAGATGATATATAGATAAATCTTTTATGTTTTATACATTTTCTATTTTAAATTTCTTAACATTTGTCAAGCACTTACATAAACAGAAAGGACGAAGTAGTATTCAAGCAGTTCTCTAGCTACATAGTCACTGCTTTAGTATGTATTTTGGAGAGCCTGTTCACCTAGAATTTGACAAATCATCAAGAGAAGTCATCAATGAACAACCAAGTACCATACCCCTGCAGAGTTTCAATTCTGATAAAGAGGCAACATGTGTAAAACATAAATTTAGTCACACATAAATCTCATTTTGTAAAGTATATGATAATGAAACCAAGTCTAATGATTTTTGAAGGTAGAGGAGAATGCCTAAAATGTTTTTGAACAATAATATACGCTTATATCTGTAATCTGAAGAACTATAGTGAAGACAACAATGCCCAAAGTAACAGTCATGTTTAATACCTGTAATTTTGTTTTTTATTGTAGTGTATCATTTCTAATATCTTGCCTCTTATTTATCTGTACTATTTAAAATAAAAAAGGAAAGTGAGGCCTAGAAAAAGGCATGTATAATGGAAAAGACTCTTAATTAAGAAACCCAGGGAGTTATGTATGAGGAAGTGGCTCTCCACTGACATGTATATAAACTGAAGGAGCAGTTACTTTCAGACATAAAGAAAGGACATCTAAAGAGCATTTCTATGGGTTCAGGGAGACAGCTCAGTAGAATAAGTGCTTCGCTGGCAAGCACAAGAGCCTGAGTTCAATCCCCAGTTCTGCAAAAAAAAAAAAAAAAAAAAGTATTTCCAGGGCAAAAACCTAGAGAGAATGTCTTTGCATTCATAGGTAACCACTGTCCACAGAAGAGAATTAACAGTTGTGCAGGACCACGTGATCAATCCACACTGAGGGCCAAACTAAGAAAGAGATGTCTTTAAATGTGGAATGAGGATTTAGGCAGGATGCACATCACTTGAATTGTATTTTAAGGATGACTTCGTAGCACTCTGTTTACTGTATGAATTATAAGCTCTAAACCTGGACAGCAATGTAAAATGTGAGGCTAGTTAGGCAATGTTGACAAAGAAACAGGCCAACTACACAGCTGCCTTAGACAAGAGAATTAGAAATGGAGGGGTCTAGCTGGGGGTGAGGTGTAAACAGCTTGACTTACATTGTGAGTTCAAGTTAACCTAGAATACACATGGAGACCTTGTGTCAATAATAATACTAAAAATACATTACAATTCTTTTTTTAAAATTTATTTATTTATTTATTTATTTATTTATTTATTTGTTAGGTACAGTGTCTCACTACACAACTCAGATTCATAGTGAACTTCCTGTTTCAGCCTCCCCAGCACTGATATTACAGGCATGTGACACCATGGCCAGTGGCCAGCACTGTGCGCCTGCAGTTCTGGGCAGGCAGGGCATGTGGGGATCAAACCAAGAACCTTGAGCTTTTCAGGAAGGCACTGAGACCGCACAGCTATCTCCCTTGCCCACATTATATCAACAGGATGACTGCCAATGTTATTTGAATGCATCACTTTTGAAATTAAAAATCTAAACAGGGCCAGACAAATAGCTCAGAGGATTAAAGTGCCTGCAAGCAGGCGGAGTGTTCCAGGAGTCCCATTCCTGGGTCTGATGCGCCAGCCCTGCTCCAGGGCACATTGAGACTGCAACTGAGACTGGACATGCTGGTTTGTACCTGTAATCCTAGCTCTAGGGAGGCTGCAAACAGTACGGTCACTATGATTCTGATCTAGTAGTGAAACCCTGAACACCCTGTAGAACCTTCCCTAAAATACAAAAAAAAAAAAAAAAAAAAGAAAGAAAAATTTAAACTATATCTGAAATAATTTATTAAATACTTCAGTCTTAAAATCAAATATATTGTCAACATAGATATTTTTAACAATAAAAAGTTTGTTAATAAGAAAAATATCCCAAAGTGCAGATCATACCATATATTTTGATATTAGTGAGTTATAAATAGATATTTATGTATTTTAGTTGAGTTTGCTATATGTATTAAGTTTGGGAATGTATTTTGTAGTTTATTATTCTTTTAGGGTCTATATAGCATGAAGTTATTTTTACATATTTCAATGCTATATGCAAATTTATTACATAGATATGATATAATTCTCAAAATCAATGCATTTTCTTTAACTTTGATTCTTACACAAATATTAAAGATACAGTCTGGAGTGAGATGTCTGAATAGGTTACCTATTAGAATTCCTTAGATTTCTCTATAATCCTCTTCTTTACAAGTTGTATGTGTTTTACTAGGAAAAAACTCTTAGCTAATTAGTTCAACATGTAGTTATAGATGGAATGAACTCCCCTGTAAATGTTCTAACCTAAATTATTTATACTCCTATAAATTCGCATCATTGGTTCATCACAGGTTACAGTGCTTGTGCACTAGAGACAAAAATCTTTAAATGCATAACACTGAATACCAAGAAACTCTTTCACCTCCCGTTATTCAAAAAAAAAAAAAAAAAAAAAACCTTTCACTAAATTTTCAACCTCAGCTGATGGTATTTAATTATTCAAAGCAAAGGACAGCCGCAGCTTCTGCATGCTCACACACTGCAATAAAGTTGTGTTCGTGGATGACATGTGAATACATCTTGAAGCTGCCATCACGTCACCATTGTCTTAATTACTCTTCTCTTGTAGGTGACATCTCTGAACATTTCCTATCTCTTTCCATAAGCCAGTCCCAAAAGCTTCTAATCCACATGGTCAGGTTTAGCCACAGCAACGACCCCACCCTGCGATACCAAATTCTGTCTTAGTTGCTCTTCTTCGTTGCTGGGACAAATACCCCACACCCAAAAATGAAGGAAGGAAAGGTTTATTTAGCTCACAGTTCCTGGAGGTTTCAGTCCATATTCAGCTGGCTCCAAGGCAGAGGGGCACATGACAGAGAGCAGCAGTTCTTGGCGGCTGAACAGCAACAATGACAACAAAGACCAATCTCCACAGAAAGTCTTCTCTCTGTCTCTTATACTACACTCAGGCTCTCTCCCCAGGGTGGGACGTAGTACTCACACCCATAATTCCAGCAGTACTAAGCCCCATAATCCCAGCCTTGGATTACATATAAACCCAGTGGACCATGAGTTAATCACAAACTCTAGAAGTCCCCACCCCTTGACTACATGAGGGTTTGGGGGGACCACTGGACACAAACCATTCAATTTCACTCTTTCTCATGATCTCTTAAACTAATTGGGTAACTTCTTTTTCTCCTTCAATAAGTCCATTTTGAATTATTTTATTTCCATATGTGAAATTTTCCACATTTTCTCATTTATCTCCCCATTATAATATTTAAACTTGTTTTTTTGTGGCCCACTCAGCCTGCCCGGGGGCGGGGCTGGCATGGCACTGGGCACCAGGGATCGAACTGCAGTCCCTGCACTTGCCTAAGCACGCGCTTTACACCACTGAGCTAACTCACTGGCCCTACAATATTTAAACTTCTTAATGTATTTTCAAGCTGGATTACATGCCTTCAGATTTTCCTAGGACACTGTGTCCTGCAGGAGTGCTAAACTATTTTCTAGATTTTGAATATGCTATTTTGCTTAAAAACCTCTCTTTTTAGCATTTTCTTTTCCTTTTATGACCATGACAAACTTTTTCAAATCATTGCAGTTCCTCTGTTCAAAAAATGAGCTTGAGCTGGATGCAATCCATCCACGTTTCTGTGTTTTCACCTCCTCTGTGACCAACTCCGTTCCACAGCCAGACAACATGGACTCGTCATCTTGAGCTACATCCCATCCTCACATGTTGCTTACCTACTGCATCTGTACATTCTGAGTGCATATTCCAGCCCTGAGACTCTATTAAGAATAAATCTCTGAGATAATGATTCGTAGATTATGTGTTTTGTTTTTCTAATGCTTAAATTTTTTTGATGTATTTTGTATAACTTCTCACTACTCCGCTTGGACTCATAATGATCCTCCTATCTCAGTCTCTTCAGCACTGGAATTATAGGTGTGTACCACCAAGCCCAGTCTCTTTCCCAGCTCAGTGCTCCAGGAGACTAGGCTGGCATGTCATGTGGTGCCAGGGGTCGAACTTCAATTGGCTCCTGAGCTTGCCTAAGCAGATGCTTAGTCCACTGAGCTATCTCACCATCCTTAGATTACTTATTTTGAAAATCCACTGTTAGACACTGCCTGCCATAAGTAGAATTAAATTTCCATTATCTATGGAGTTCCTTTCAACACTCAAAAGGTCAGTGTCTACTTAGGTCGGACTCATGAGGTGGCGCATTGCTAACTCCAACAGTTGGATCATTTTGAAGATGGGCTATTTGGCCAACTCATGGAGACACAGACCTGAAGAGGAAAACAACGAGCTACCAAGGAAATAATCAGATAAAAGAAATTATTCAGCTGAACTTTCACCATGGCTTGCTTGTCTGTCTTCCTATCTAAAGCAAACAACTGTGTTCAGAATTCTTTCTCTTTGTTGTTCTTCAAATTCTAGAGCTTTCAGTCCATTCAGCATTTCACTCTATTCCAGTGAAGACTGCACACACACGTACACACACGTGCACATACACACACACACACACACACACACACACACACACCCCAAATGATTTTCTCTGTCACTCCTGTCTTATTTTCTATTTGTTAGTATTTTATTAAGGATTTTTTTTAAATTAATGAGACAGATTCAGTAGTTAATATATTACATATTGTTTCTGCAGTGGTTTGCTGTACAAGGTACATATATGATATTCTACTTATAGACACTACTAGAGCAAATGCCTCTAATCAGTGAATTAAGAGAATGTAGCTGTGTACTTAACTTATTTTTTTAAGTTGAATTATAGCACAGTTTCAATAATTAATACTTTCTACCTTGTTTTCTTCATAGCGGTTGCCCATAGTCTCCCTTGTGTCTTTATTCATGTTTCTAACAGAGTGCACCTGCTAGAATCTGGAAATTGTCTTTTTTTTTTCCATTTATTTTTATTTTATTAAAATACAAATGTCAATCAGACAGTTTCAAGACACCTTAACCATACAGAGTCGATGAATTAATACATTGCAAACTGTTTTCATAACGTTTTGGTACTGTACAAGGTGCATACATGAAATTATATTTACAGGTTTTTTTATAGCTGAATTATACCAAAGATTCAATAATTA
>PVKA01038403.1:0-20267 GCA_004027165.1 Ctenomys sociabilis
CTCTCCTTGTCCTTCTGTCTCTGTCTCTGTGTCTCTCTCTTTCTCTCACTGCCCCCTTTTCTCTTTCTCTCATGGAACGCCCAACTAATCCCATTTTAGAAAGAAAGTTTAAAGCCTTTAACAGAATTTACAAACCAGAAAACCCCTTTGGAGAGTAGCAGTTTGGGAATTTCATCCAGTCCAAATTCTCTAAGAAATCCTTTAGCGCTAAAAATGCCTCTTTGTTTCCTAACAGTAGACCCAGACACACTCCTGCCAGGCTTTACTCTCTTTCCAGACTGATTCCAACTGCTAGAAAGAAACGGGCACTGGCCCACAGAGGGTTAAGTGCCTGAAGAGCAGCCAGACACCTGAAAAGCCCCTTCACATTAGGGAGCACCCTCACATCCCACTTAGAGGGAGACAGTCTTCCGGATGGGAAGGGAGGCGTGTCAGTCACTTTGGTTTGAAAAGACACAGCACTTAAAGGCCGCCAATCATTCCCCATAAAAAAAAGAGACAAGAAACTTTTAACATATGAATTGCCAATATTTCTTCAGTAAATTAGAAAGAATTTTAAGCACACACAAAAAACTATTTTCCAAGTTGAGCTAGTTCTTTTCCACTAGACTATACAGAATAGCATTACCTGTCAGATTTTTTTTTTTTTTTTTAATTTGAGTACAATTACTAAAGCATGGAGAAGACAATCTGGTTGGATTCTTGTCAACTGTACAGCTGTACAGTTCGTTTGAAAACCGACAGTTTGCTGCAGCAGGGAGCTGTCCTGCTGGAGAGCTGGCACCCAGGTGGTGCCATCCAATATGCAGCCACCAGCTACACGGGGCCACTTACATTTAATGAAAATTCAACTAAACTCTGGTTTTAATCATGCTAACCACATTTCATCCACACTAGACCCTTGAGGCTATGTGGCTGCTGTATTGAGCGGCACAGACACCCAAAACTTTCGTTCTCACAAGAAATCCTGCTGGGCAAGGCCGATTCCACTCTAGATACTCCAAATCTGGTCTGGGGCCAGCAGTGCAGGTGCTGTGTGTTAGTGGGGCCAGCCCCTTGGGGGGGAGAGTGCAGGATCCTGCTGAGGACCCCTCACTGGGACTGTAGGATCTGTGCTGAGGAGCTATTCATTGCTGAGCCACCGTCCCACAGTCTCATCTCGCACTGGCTTCCCAGATGATATCAGCCGGCCTGGAAGCTCACTCCAAGCGCACAGTCTGAGGCCCTGCTCCATGTCTACTGTGTCAGAATTCATGTTTTTAGTAAGACCCCTCTCCCCAGCTGAGTCTTACTAACATTAAGCCCCAAAACATGATCTACAAGAATAGTCCTCAAAATTTTAAATCTATGGAACTCTGAATTGCTTAGATTTAAACTCGGATAGCACATGGGAGAAATAAATTGAGCATGATGATGCCTATTGGAAATTTATATAGCTGTCGTTTGGCTGTAGATCATATCTGGTTGCTCTTGGGCTCCAGGGTTCTGTGGAAGTATTTGAGTGCCTTTCTGTAGAACCTATTGGCCAGAGACAGTTTATAATACTGAGACCACCCCAGGGGCAGCCTCGTGAGAACTAGCAAAGCCTGGGCAAGTCAGCTGTCTTGGGATAAGCACGTGAAAGCCATGGCATTACGCCATCTTTGTACAGAGCATCAGCCGAGCCCCAGCAGCACAGACTGGAGAGCTCCTGCTTTGTATGAGCCACTTCACTCCATTACCTCATCTAATCGCCACGGTGCTAGAAAGGAAGTGCTGGCATAGAGGAGCAAGTGGAGGCTTAAGCTGGTGAAACAACTTAGATAAGCACAGATGGCATTTGATCCCAGGTTCGGGGCCAGTATTAGGGAGGCAAAAAGAGACATTGATTTCAGGTGCAAACTCAAGGGACACAAGCAAAACTCAAGCGATCAACATAAATGAGACTTGAATTTGCTCTTTGAAAACATCAAGTACAAGAACATCAGGCATGAACAAACTATCACAGTTTTAAACAAAGACAGACTGTGGTGTTGATGCACTGCATGCAGGGTTGTGTGAGGGGTATCAGCCTGTGTGATCAGCCCACGTTCCCTCGAATCCAGGACCATGGAGCTCTTGGCCAGGCTGGTGCAGGCCACCCTGGGCATGTGACCAGACTGAGTGACTACCTTTCTGCATAGTCATGATTTCTTATTGTAGTGAGTTTATTGACTTTGGAAACTTTGTTCAAAAGAGGAAAGGATTCATGCTTTGGCCAGTGTATGTGATGGGCACCCTTTCTCCTTGTGTCCTTGCACCTCAGGTTCCAAAGTGGTCTACACAGGGTTTCAGGTTCCTGCTCCTGTGTATGCCAGCTGTTACGAGTCTTGTGCATGGTAGAATCAGCTGGAGAAGGCTCAGCACACCCTCAGGATCCACTTCCATGTGTCTGGGTAATTCTGGATGACGAGGCCTGGCATTTAGTGTATTTGGAAACTCCTCCAGCTCATTTCATGGTCTGGCCAAGGTTGATGGTGATGTTACCGCACCACACTGCCGCTATCAAGGCATCACAGGAGGCCAGCACACAAAGTGACATTCCATGCCGGCACCACTCGAGGTGAGGTCAGCTGCAGGATGAATCTTCTGGCTGGAAATACAAATTGTAGAATTGCATTTCTAGTGGGTGCCTTAAGAATCACAAAGTCTGAGCTGTAAAAGACCTTGTACTGGTTGAAAAGTTGTGTCAACTTGAGAAATTTAGAAGTGTAATTAAGTGACTCAGCAGAGAGCTAGGGTTCTCACTTCACAAGCACCCTTATCCTGTGTGAGAGCAGGGTGTGGACACTGTGAGAGTTCCGTGCCCAGCCACAGGCCGGCCCGCTAAAAGGTAAGGAGAGCCGAGCTGTAGCTGCCGCTGCTCCCTTCTGCTCTTGCTGTTCTGCTGTTTTCTGCTGCGATGAGCTGCTGCCCTCTGCCGTGTGCCACTCTGCCTTAGAGCAGGCCTAGTGTGGACCGAAACCTCCACAAACTGTGAGCTAAATAAAGCTCCTCTCCCTTAATTCTGGGCGTTGAGTATTTTGTTCCAGAAAGGATTGAGAAAGGTAACTGAGACAGACCTCAAATTAGATGACAAATTTTACGGAGGATAAAACAGATGCCAAAAGATGACTCCCAGCTTGTTAAGGAAGGGCTGAGGGGCACAAGGAGCAAAGGGCTCCTAGGTTTCAGCCCAGATTTATTTCAAAACACCAGTCAGAGAACACACACACACACACACACACACACACACTTAAGCTCACCAAAAAAAAAGAGAAAGAAAACAGTCATCAAAGTCAATAGCTCTCCTCAAACCATAGGAATTTCAAAATAAGTATCCACTAAGTTCAGAATTTTACAACTTAGTTTTTCACTCTTTGAAAACATCAAGTCTCATTTATGTTGATCTCTTAAGTTTTGCTTGTGTCCTTGAGTTTGCACCTGAAGTAAATGTCTCTTTTTGCCACCCTAATCCTGGCCCCAAACCTGGGATCAAATGCTATCTGTGCTTATGTAAGTTGCTTCACCAGCTTACGCCTCCACTTGCTCCTGTGTAGGGAAGAAATTTTATTCATGAAAATATTTATTAAGTGATAATTTGCAGGCCAAATGTCTTAACTCCCCTGCAGTGTTTCTTAAATATTGACCCAATATTTAGATATTGGGAAATGTCACACAAAATTTTAGAAAATGTATTTCTATTCATCACTTGGGATGTTTACCAAGCAGCTCTGTATTCTTGATTATGACAGCTACGCAGGGCTAAGCCTATTGTTGGGAAGCCCAAACCCTTTCTTTTTGTCATGGCCTTTACTACTTCCAAATGTACTCGTGACTCCCAAATATTATTTAAAAAGCAGGAAGTTCAGGTTGACATCTCTGAAATGCCAGGATCCTTCTGCCAGCCCACTGCATGCATTTCTGTTAGCCCTTGGACCCGGGCAGCGTTTGGGTTTGTGAGCCCTGTGTTAGTAGGCACTTGGTGCTGTGTGCTGCGGCAGAGGACCTGTGCAGGCCTGGAGGAGGTGTTTGCCCTGGTGGCAATTTAAGGCCAGTGCTTTTCAAAGGGCCCAAGAAAACTGGGTCTCCTGGTCCCGGGAACCCTAGCACACTTTTTTTCAGGCACACCAGGAAGGGCCATACTAGCTGGAAGTCTGCATTGGAAACATTTGCTTATGCCTTCTGGTACTTTTAGTTTTGTTTTTGTTTGTTTTGCAGCTTCCTGCCTGCCTTGTGCTGTTCTCCAAACCCTTCTGAAGTCCAGCTGCTCTGCTGAGTTCAGCTTCCTGGATCCATCTTCCCAGAAACTTAGGTGCATCAAGACAAAGGAGAAACCATGTGTTCTCTTGACTTTCCCTGAAAGATGAGGTCCTTGGATTTGCTTGCTTGTATTTCCTTTCAGCCCTCCCAAAGGTCAGACCAGATCCTGTTGAGCGCACAGATCCTGTTACTCGACTTCAGGTACCCTCTGCTTTTCTGTAGGCTTCAAAGCAGTGCATGCAGCATCCACTTGTAACCACTTGAGGTCGCTGGTCTACACGCATCCTCCCTGCCCAGGTTCTGAGCTGCACGTAGATTACTAGACTCTGGAAGTAGGGCAGGCTCATTTATTTCCTCTCCAACACAGCCTCTGGCCATCAGAGCCTCTGAAGTCAGGGTCCCTGCAGTGCAAGCTTGCAGAATAAAAACACTGCAAATAAGGAAGGTCACTGCCTCGGCTCTGCACATTTACTGCTCACCTGAAATCTCTCCTTCACTAGCAAGATCTCAGCTCAAGCTCTAAATATTTTTCCCAGCTTGATTTTCCAGGAGGAGAAAAAAAATCTGTGATGACTGCCTGTGTTGTGTGTGTGTTTACAAATTCCTGGCTCGGATCTTTGGCTCAGTAATGTGCAGAGAAAGGTTTCTCTGCACCCTCCTCCACTTGGGTCCCTTGAGCAGGGCACTGACACCCCGACTGTGTTCTGCTCTGGTTACTGAGGTTCTCTACTAACAACTAGCCTGACTTTTTGAAACAAACCTTTCCAAATGAGCCAGGCTTAACACAGAGACAGTAGTTAGGTCCTATTTGAGAGATTTCATGAGCAAAAAGCAATCTGAAAGGAACAAAATAAGTCCCCATCTGGGACAGGTGGTGCAGGTGCTGAGGGGATGGAGGAACCTATTTAAGGCAATACTGACCACGTGTGGCCAAGTGCCCGGCACGGGGTCACCTCAGCATTGCTGAGCAGGGTGCTGGCACTGACTGACTGTGAGACTTAGCAGATGAATAGGCTGGCCACTGGGACTTGAGTAGATATCAGATATGGGGGAGAAATAGCAAGTGTGAAGCTGAGCGCTTCGCAGACCTAAGCGCAAACTTCCTAACCTGGTCACCAGGTTTTAAGATCATTTCCTTGACAGTTCCTCTCCCTCTCTCTCTCTCTCTCTCTCTCTGTATTTTAGGAAAGGGTTTACAGGGTGTTCAGGGTCTCACTACTAGACCGGACTCCTAGTGATCCGCCTGTTTACATCCTCCCAAGAGCTGGGATTACAGACCCACGCCACCACACCCAGTCTCAATTGCTGGCTCAGTGTGCCCTGGGGGCGGAGCCTGCACAGGAGGCCTGGGGATTGAACCCCTGGCTTGCAGTCACTTTAATCCACAGAGCTATTTGGCCGGCCCTCCTTGACAGTTTCTAAGTACTCTTCTGATCTACTCGCAAACTTTAAAGGAGGAGCAAAATTGTCCATCTATTTCAGTCATCATGGGCTCCAAGAACTTTGTTGCATGTATAGCATTAGTAAAGGCAGCATAACATTTCTGGGGCCAGACTTTCTGAGTGACAAGCAGAGCTCTGCTATTGGCTAGACATGACTTAGGTGCTTTCTGTGCCTCAGTTTATTCATCTGTAAAATGGGAATGCTGGTGGTACCTCTGGACAGAGTTGCTATGAGGAGATGATATAGCTGAAGCACTCAGGACAGTGCCTGGCATGTATTTCAAGCTCCTGCTTAATTATATTCAGCTGTTGCTTGATGAGGGGGTGAGTTCTGAGAAATGTGTTCTCATGGAGTTTCATCCATGTGCACATGGCAAGCAGTGAACTTATAAAAACTGTCACAAGCAGAACTTTGGAAGGCATATTACTCTGCAGAGACTACACCTCACCTCTCACCTAACAACTCTGGAGGACATCGTGGAAGAGGAGCAGAGTCATCTGTGTCTTGTTGCGGGCAGTGTGTCCTCTCAGACACGGTGCAAGGGCAGGAGCCTTCGGGGTGCCAGATCACAAAGGACCTCAGCATGTAGTCTAAGATGTTGTCTCTGGGCTAGGGAGATAGCTCAGCAGTCTAGGCACCTGCTTAGGCACACGCAAGGACCTGGCTTCAGTCCCTGGAACCACAGGCGCACAGAGCGAGCCACCGAAACTGGGCGTGATGGCACGCGCCTATAATCCCAGCACCAGGGAGGCCGCGACAGGTGGGTCACTATGATTCCGAGCTGTGTAGTGAGACTATGTACCAAATATATAAATAAATAAAGATTATAAATACAATTAAAATGATGATGTTATTCTGTTCTGAAAAGCCTCCAGGAGGGCTTTAAGTTAGCCTTCCACTGCGCTGAAATTCTTTCAGGCATCTATCTCTAGGGCAGGGTGATTTTATCCGTATGGAAGACCTGCTCAGACCAGCAACCTCCCCCGCCACCCAGAGCTCCCAGACACCTTCTGGTGCTGTCTTTAGTGCTTGCAAGCTCATTGCCCACTTTCGCACCATGTAGTGAGTAACAGTCACTCCAACCCAGAGCTGCAGCAAATCCGACATCATTGTTGGGTCCAGTTTTTGTTTTTTTTTCAATATTGCAAGTGAACTCTTCACTTTGGTTGTAATTATCATGGAGATGAAGGATATAGGTTGCTGCCTGGTTTTCAATCCCCACCAAGATTTCTCTTGATGTGGATACTCCCACAATTTTTGCTAGTCTTCTTGCCTTTGCACAAGCAGATCCTTTACCAGCTCCTGTGCGTTTGTCTATGTTCATGACTGCCACTGCGGAGCCAGACACTCCTGACTCAGGGGCAACCAACATCCCTGAATTTCCATGCTGTAGTCTTTCATCACATTTTAATTTTATTTGCAGGTCAATTGCTTAACAAGCCTTTATTTATTTATTTATTTATTGCTCCCAATATTAGCAGTGGATTTTATGCTTAAGAGTTGTGGTGACAATTTGTGATAGCCAAATCTTGGAAACAACCAGGATGCCCATCACATGAGGTATGGTTGAAAAAGACGTGGTATTTTTATACAATGGAGTATTACTCAGCTGTAAGGAATGATAAACTTGAAGCTTTCATATTTAAGTGGATGCCACTTGAAGGTATACTTTTCGGTGAAATAAAACAGACCCACATGTACAAATATTGTAGTTTCCCTAGTATAAGTACTCAAAAGGAGAATTACAGATAGAAAGGTATAACACAATTAAAAGTAAAGTGAGAACTTGATGACTGGGCAATGAGGAGAGGGCAAGGAGAAAAGCTAGGAAATATGACAGGGGCAAAACCATTCATTTATTCACACTAGATGGATAACACAACGATCCTGAGAAACATCAGCAGATTTTTGAAACTAGTAGTTAATTGGTAGGATTCTCACCCTGACTAACTATATATGCTGATATCTGTGAACCAAGCAACTACACTGAATTTAACAATGGGTAATAGAAGGGTCACACTTGGAATGCCTGTCATTCTGGTCTTCCAAATATGTACTTCTTATCATGACATTCCAAGTATTACTATACAATCTTTCAAATAAAAAGTTTTTTTTTAAGGGTAATAAATGAAAAATAAGGCACACAAGAAAGAAATGTCACAGGACAGTCCTGCTACAATGCTGTATATGGATAGATTTCTAAATTTCTATGTAAATATATGTAAGCATTCATTCCAATTTAAAAATATTTTTTCTTTCTTCCTATTCTGTAAGGACTTAGTTTAATATCTCAATACTTGATGGAAAATACCTGTTCCATGTTATGCCTATCTGATATTTAGATAAATAGTGTGGGTAAACTGAACTGCATAGGTTGCAGTGTAATAATAAGCTTCTCATCTTGAGGGTTAACAACCTAAGCTTGCAGATCAAAAACTGGTGAAAAAGAAAGGATGTAAGGTAAGCCAACATTTTGGCCCTAACCTTTCAAGGTCAGTGAAGACACGGGACATAGGAGGACCTGTACTGTAACATCCTGTAACTCAGTTGTGCCCCAAATTTTCTGGCCAAGGAGATTATGGAGCCACAGAGGAATGTGATTGATGACATATAGTGTGTCTAAGGAGAGTCACCTGGAGAGAAAACTTTCTCTCAGGCTTCCACAGAGAGCAACTTGGTCAAGCAATGGCTGTGACTCATCCAGATGGCTGACACTGACAAAGGATCTACAAAGTGAGGTACAGGGTTACAGGATAAGCCCTTAGTGTTCCTAACTGACTTTATCTGATACAAAAGTTATACTTTGTATTATAAAGGTCTTGCTTTATCTTGGTCTTAACCATCCAGCAAAAAAGTATAAAAAGAGGTATAAAATGTAAAAGCCATATTAGTATACTGAGTTGTGAATGGTTCAAGTCAACAACTTCTGTGGATAACCCACTACTGTTGTGGACTGCTGAATTGTGTTGGATTGTTTTGCTTAATTCATGCACCTATAGTATTTAGATACCAATAGAATGCCCATCTCTGACAGGACTGAAAAAAAGAGGCTACAAAGGAAGGACCATTTTTGTATTTGTATATACAGAATAGATATACAGCTACTTTAGCTGAACTCAATGAGAAGATTTTTATTAATAGTGTCTGGACAGGACATCCTGTCTGCTTCTTATATTATGGATAAACACTAAGAAGATAACAATGTACAATGTATTAATTAAAATAAAAAAGAGTTGTGATAAGAAAAACATAACCAAGCACCAGAAACACAAGGCAATCATGAGACAAAGTCAACATAAGATGTGTGAGGGTCCTGCCTGCACCACACAGTAGACCATTTTTCAGTAAACTTCTTTCTTTAAGATAATCGTAATAATCCAAGCTGTCTAGTAGTGAGACCCTGAACACCCTCTGGACCCTTCCCTAAAATAAAAAAAAGATAATCATAAAGTATAGTCAATAGATTCATTGTTAGGGTTGTAACATTTATTATTATTATCAAGTACTACCTACTGTATACACTGTTCTATGTGACAGAGCTTCTTACAACTGGCAGTGAAGCAGATTTGTCTATCCACATCACTGGTGATAACCAGAGCCAGGACACTAATGTCACAAAGCCACAGGAACTTCTTGGCTTTGTTACAATCTTCTGAGTCACCCTCCCAGCATATGATTCTGGTTGACTGAAACATTGCTATGTGGAGCATGACATGTAGGTTTTTATTATTATACTTCTTCATCTACTTTGCAGAAACAGACAGAACAGCACCTTGTTTTCCTCCCATCTAAGTACTAGGCAGGCTCAACCCCACTTAGCTTTCAAGATCCAACAAAATCAGGCAGATTCAGTGTCGCACTCTCTTTTCTATGCTTGCTTATGCCTGGGTTGAGGACAACTAGAGCATTTTTCCAGAAATTATGTCAATGTTTATATTGGAGCAATGATAATGTCTCTTTTTTGTCTTTCTACACTGGAGATTAGACCCAGATCCTCCCTGAGCTACATCCCTAACAAGTTCTTTTTTTAGCTTTTATTTTGAGATAGGGTCTTGCTGAGTTGTCCAGCTTTGCACCAAATTCTTCATCCTCTGCATCAGTTTCCTGAGTGCTGAGGTCACACGTCTGTGCCATCATACCTGACCTTTACTTTCATATTAGAAGGGCTCTTCTTTCCCTTGGCACAAAGTTGATAAATGCCTTTAAAATATTTTTTCATTTTGTCTTTTAAATACAAAGCCCAAAACATGAATAAGAGCACATTGAACTTTTCATTCGTTCAATTACCATTACTGAATGTCTGCCGTGCATCCGCCTCCTCTTGGGTCCCGAGTGAGATTTGCCGGTGGCTGTGCCCTGGCGAGTCTGATTCTTGTGGGCTGGCACAGGCAACAAGGGAGAGCTGGCTGCAGGAAGCACTAGCATCTCTGAATCCTCGCCAGTTTGGCTGAGTTCAAGAGCTCACCTGACAGCTGCCATTCAGGAATCAGATAGCTGGCAGCATTGCACTGCTATCAAAATCACCTGTGGCCCTTGTCATACTAAAGAATGGGGTCTGAAACACCAGAGCAGTCCTGTCTCATCTATTGCATTCTTCTCTCATGGACACACAACTGCCCCCTGCACCCACGAAAGCAGACATGAAATATCATTTCAAAAGTATCTTATATCTCTAGAAACCTTTTAGCCACTAGAAAACACCTAAAATGAAAAGAAAATAATTTTGACTATAGCCTGGTTTATCTAGCACAGGTTCAAGTACTTTTTCAAGCTTTTGCCTGGCCAGCGTCCTGGCTACATGACAGTGTAAGAAATGTAAATCCCTGTTTTGTAGCCTCTGGGGTGCACAGGGGAACTGTAGGAGTGTTTCTTCACTGGGAATGGCTTTGCTCTCCGACCCTGGAGTAAGTGCCGGTGTCTAGACACACTGTTGATTATCACAGCAGTGCATGGTACCATGAGTATCCAGTCACAGAGGTCAGGGACATTGCTAAATGTCCTACAATATGTACAACAGTTCCCTGCAACAAAGAATTCTGAACCCAGACTTCAATAGTGCCAAGGATTGGACACCTTGATAAGAAAAGAGGTAGAGAAGAGAGCGATTAAATGAATGCATCACATCTGGGTTGAGGGCCAATAAGTCACTTGTCTCAAAACAGGTTCTTTTTTGTTTTAGGAGAATCAGACTTGAGCTGGGGTAAAGAAAATCTTTAGGAATGATGTGGAGGTGAAATTACGTTCCAAAGACAGTGAGGGATCATGCGTGCTGAGATAGCAAGGGAACTGGTTGGAGCCAGGAAGAGAAAATGGGGCTTGCACAGCGTCCGTCCGTCTTGTAAATATGTCCCACGGAGTGCTACATTTGTCACAGTTGAGGAACTTACATTGACACATTGTTGTCACTCAAAGTCTAGAGTTTGTATTAGGGCTCAGTGTTAGAGCTGTAGTTCTTTGGATTTGACAAATGTGTGGTGACATGTATCCACTACAATAGTATCACGCAGAGTAGTTTCGCTAGATTCTGAAATATCCATTATTGCCTTAGTTTTAAAAGTTTCTAATTTGTCTTCTCATGCATTCCATAGGTATTCAGTAAGTATTTATGAAATGTGTATGTGAGCTACCAACGATGGCATTCCGGTACCTCAGGAATTAGAAGTGGATGACAATGTTAGAAAGAAGGATCCCTCTGAAGAACTGATTTATAATTAAAATAGACTGGGAAATAAACCAGGGGTCGCAGAGATCTGGAACTAGTATTAAGGGCTGTGGATCATTTTCCAAGCAATTTTTGTGTCACTCACACTGTAAGATACAGTGACACCCTTAGGAATGGTGTCACATGTAGAAGCGTCTTGCCGAATAGCAACCATTACTGCAGATTGTACAATTGTACGTTGTCAAATTTCCACACTACTGCCTGTGATATTATTTATTCACCCTTCAGTTACTAGCAAGTATTGGACACAATGTTAAGAATCATCCTTACTTTCACAAGAAGATAAATAATTCTCTCCAAACAATTCAGAATTTCCTGTACCATGACAGAGAATGGCTTGGTACCTGTAACATCCTTTCAAAAAATAGTTTGCCAGCTCTGTAGTCAATACTAAGGTAAAATTATGTTTTATTTGTGAGGGGTTTATTGTTGTACTCTTGAAAGAGCTAAAAATAGCTCTTTGGTTTCTCGGACATTTTGACTTACTGTGTAACTACAACAAACTAGAAAAGGCCTTTCATGTTAATTTTTGGAGAGATCAAGCATTTAATGTTCAACAATAAAACAGGAGAGCAATGAATTTGCCAGGAATTTTCACACAGGCTAAGTAACTCCCAGGCTAACATCAGTCATGACTAAGCTTACCTATTCTTTCAAGTGCTGGTCAATTGTCCCCACAAGCTAATTATGGGATTTTTGCACATGAGTATGACGTGAGGTATGTACAATTGCCTGCAGAACTGAAAGGTATGAGAAAGCAATTATAATATGGCAGAAAAATTATAATTTTATTATTTATATTTGATCAAAATTTTCAGACTCAACCTTAGTTAATTTCTAAGCATATGATTTTTTAGTTTTAAAGAATGCAAATGCTAGGTGGACAGGGCCTATTTTGTCCTAGTTCATTCTATAAAAGTAAAAATGATTATTGGCATTTTGGGAGGAAAGATGTAGCAAATGTAGAATGGTTTAAGCAAATGATAAAAGAAAAAGCCTTTCCACTTTCTGCAAGCTCAGCCAAGGTTAATAAAAGATTGAGACATTGGGAAAGACTGCTCTTATTTTATATTGTTCAAATCCTGCCATAAAATCTGGAATTCTGGCCACCAAGGAAGTAAGCATGAAGTGGAGCTTTGAGAACACCAAGCAAGTGTGATATGGCAGAGAACGGTGACGGGGAGCAGAACAGTCCACCCACCCTCCATCCCTCCAGCTTGTTCTTCTTCATTGTGACCCCCTCCCTTCTCTTTTCTTCCAACATCCTTTTCTTATTATAATCCCATTTCCTTGCATAAAATATATTGCACATACATTTATATTTTTATACTTATCAATCAAAGCTGTACAAGTTATACATTGGTTATACAAACTTCGTAGAGTAAATCAACTATCTTCCATATCCTCTATTTTCTCTCTCCACCCCTCCTTGGTCATCTCCTTTCCTTTCTACAAGGAGTTGTGATCAATTGTTTTTTTACTTACCAGTAGTTTTTTCAACTAGATTAGTTATTTTTAGCAGAAGTGAATTCTTAATTTGTCCAAGAGATACTAATTCAGAAAAAGAAGATTTTGGAGAAATGGTATAACTTGTTATACCTCTCTTTCATGTTATGCTTTAATTCACTGCCTTCTGCCAGAAAATACTAATGATATTTTACAAAAATATGAATAATTTACAAACACACAATAAATATTAAGTCATCAAATAATTAAAAGGCAAATAAAGGTAGGACTTAGAAAGTACCTGGAGCCATCATGTATTAGACTTGGTGGGATCACTTCCTGCTCCTTTTGGCTCACAGAGTCACTCAAAGAGATTATTTTAGCAAAATAGCTCTTGTGGGGCATGAAGGGGCAATGGTCTTCTCTGGAAAAAAGATGGCACTGTACTTTGGATGCTGAATGTTCCTTGGTGAGGGAAAGGCCTGGTCTCCAGCATGGAGCAGCAGGAGGTGGTGAAACCTTTACTGAATGAGGCCTAGCAGGAGGTTGGCATGTCGCTGGGATGTGTCCTTCAAGGGTATTGTGGAGTCCCCAACCTCCCTCTCTCTAGGATGTAGCCACTGTTGCTTTCACATGAACTCCACCAGGACATGTCACCATCTTGCCTCACTGCGCTGAGGACTGGGCTGATGTGGGCCTTGTATTTTTTAACTTCCAAAACTGTGAGCTAAATATTCCTCTTCTCTTTCTAAGTTACTTGTCTTTGGTATTTTGTTGTAGTCATGGAAAACTGACTAATATAGGTGGTCTGGATTTCTGTCTGAATGCATATTCAGTTACTCAAGCACAGTCAGCTAGTGTTTTATGAAAGAAGACTGTACAAAAAGAAGAATTACGGTCATGAGGATGATAATGATAGCTACAGTCAGAAAAAGATGAGAGCATGTATCTTCTCATGCCTGCGTAGAACTTGCATGATACAGTATATTTTATAATAATGCATCATGTATATTAACTCATCCAATTATTTTCTCATTCACATAAATCAAGATTTCTCAATCTCAGATCTGTTGACATTTTTCTCATATTGACCTCTATTTCCAGGAGATACCCTGTACATTACAGAATTCCGAGCGGCACCTCTGGTCTCTGATCTCTGGATGCCAGTAACTCCAACCCACTGTGATCAGCTTGAATGCCTCTAGACATTGAATGCCTCTAGCCTGATTGCCAGATTTACTTGAATGGCAAGATGACCCCTGACTGAGAACCACCGACTCACATGTACTGAAAAATTCAGCAGTGGTCCTGGTGAACTGGAGAACCATGTTCTGCCTTCAGGCACTTTTAGGTATTTATTTGGAAAACCAAATCCATGAATTTGGACTTTAAACAATTGAAGGAATAAAGAATGACCAAATCATTAAGCTTTGCAAATGTTTCCTTCTTAGAACTTTAGAGATCCCCAAAAACTATTTTCTGAATCTTTACTTGGTCACAAGTGTCATGTTCTGTGCCTGTTTCTGGAGGTTGGTATAAGGAGCGAGTGAGATGAAGCTCAAAATTGTTCAACACAGCCTTGAGCACATTATAAGTGTTTGATAAATGTTTGGCATCAACAAGCTTGCTATTACTACCATTGCTATTATCAGCATACATGAAGCTTGTTTTTAAAGTTATTTTTAAAATGCTACTTCTAATAACTGTCATAACTCAGGGAGTCATTCTTGGTTTTACAGATAAAAAAAATGGCCTCAAAGAAGAGATAGAGTCCTTTAAGCACTGATAAATGGCAGTCCAGGATAAGAGTTGATTAAATTCATCTTTTATTTGTAAGTTCTCTGTATGGCCTGCTAAAAAATTGAAGAGCAGGCAGAAAGAAACACCATAGAGTGAAAAATCTGCAATGGGTATGGTTGGGGTAGACCAGGACATGGGTTTCTTCTTGCCACCAAAGATGACCACTTCTTGCCATGTTATGCTGTGGGAAAATGAAAATCAAAGTCTGACTTGGTATTTTTTTCTGGAACAATCTGTTGCTCAGACAGATTCACTCATCCTGTCCTAACTTCTGCGGAAAGACTCTTGGTTAGGAAAGATGTCATATTTTAAAAGCCAACTAGATTTCATGTGTACTGTGTACATAGTTGCAATTCAGAGCCAGCAATTCCCTTTTCTGCATCAGAAGCACCAATATTTTTCCAAGAAAACTCTTGGCCCACTACAACCATGTCAGGGATCATTTCTAAGATCCTTCAATCAAGGAGTGATGTTCTCTGTTTGTGTTCTAGGTCCAACATAAGAGAGGCAGAGGTGGCACTTTCTGGGCCACGTAGCCAGCAGGGCCTCGAGGCCTTGAGGCCTGACTTCATGAAAATGCAGTTGATAATGTGGAGTGTGTGTCTGCCGAAGCTAAATCCTCAGTACTGAGAGCACAAGAGACAGGACAAAGAAAGAGAAAGATACCGCTTGAAGGAGGGAAAAATATAAATCACAAAGTAAGGAGCTTGTCATTGTTCCATTAAGATGTGACAGAAGTTACATTATTTTTTCTGAATGTCAAATTTGAATTTTGGAAATTGTTGGCACTTACCGCCTGAGAATACAGAGTCAGCTCCCCCCCCTCTGCACGTAGCTGCTCTTCCTGACCCTCTCATTTTATTACACCCACTCCACTTCCTCCCCTCCACACACAGACCGAGAAAGTCACAGCTTGTGAATATTTCAAAAGTGTGGTTTTAAAAGGTACATTAAATTTATTCTAGATGCTGTGCTTCTGACATGGATCATGTTATATGATGGAATAAAGACCTCCAAAGAGCTATTCCTGTTAATAAATTGGCAGATAAAATGTAAGACTCAGATACCTCTCCTCTTCCTCAAAATAGAAATCACATTATAATGACAAAATTTCTTTTAAGGGACTACCAGGTCCTCTTTTGCCTAAAAGAACGAAAACCATAGTTTTCTTTTTTTAAGAATAGTAAGAAAGGAAGAAGTAGAAATAGAAAGGAAAATTAAAACGAAATGTACATTTTTAGGAAGCAAATAAGTTAAAATATCCCTTGAAGGCTTTATTTAGAAAACC
Source organism: Ctenomys sociabilis (assembly GCA_004027165.1). NCBI lineage: Eukaryota > Metazoa > Chordata > Mammalia > Rodentia > Ctenomyidae > Ctenomys > Ctenomys sociabilis. The sequence continues at coordinate 15,960 of PVKA01038403.1, forward strand.
TGGAGAAGTTCCTGATAATTTAAAATTCACTAAGTAATAAAACATTATGCATATATTAAGAATATTATACTGCATCCTATCCACGTATGTTGGTTCTGTGTCTAGCCACATGTCGGTGTTTCTAAACATGGTCCTAAGTTTCTATGCTCTAGCTCAGGGAGAGAACATAATTGGGGTCAAAGACATAGGGGGAGGAATGACAGGCCCGGGTTCTCCTTACCTTCTACCACCATGAGAACATTTGAGCCTCTGCAGACATAAAAATAAGTCACTGGAAGTCTTAGAACATCGATGCTCCCCTGGTGTTGGTGCACAGGTGTCCCCACCACTTGGAGTCCCCAGAAGAAGCTACACATCTTGTTATCCGCAAACACTTCGGATAACTTGGGGAGACTCCTTTTCATATAAGGGAGAGTGCAGCTGAAGCTTTTCAGTCTTCTCCGGTTTTCTCAGATATTCCTGGGTAGCTTGTCACAGTCTCATCACGTTTCTGAGTCCCACTGATGTGACTTTAAAAGCCCTAGGAGGATGCTTCGGGCAGGTTGCCTAATGGGTCTGAGCTTTATGTTCCTCACCTGTAAAATGTGAGTGGTGCCAACAGTTTATGTTTATTGAATATTAACTATATTCTGGGCACTATCTGACATGTGTTACACACATTATCTCATGTAATATTTCCAACAGACCCTTTCTCGGTGTTTATCATCATCCCTGGGTCTTTCAAAGGCAAAGCTGGGATGACAAGGAAAGCAAACTTGTGAAGGATAATAATAAAGGTAATAGGCACTCTTGTAGGAATTCAAGACTAGAAACAGTCATTCCAGAATATGAGCGTGCAACCATTTTCCATAAAGTTAACCCTTTGTTTATCCTCAAATGCTTGACAAAGAAAGCGATAACAGGTAGAAATGGATTTCTAAAATAAAACATCTGTCCCTAGGTATCATGAGATTCTCAGAGTCTCTTTCAATCATAAGAGTGATCTTACACACACACATACGCACGCACATGCACACATGTACATTCTTGTCTTCCCGATCAATACAACTTGAATCACCATCTCTGCAGCTGAAACCTAAATACCTGTTTTGGTTGGAGTTTTAAAAATTTTCCAAAGTTCTGATTCCCAGTCAAATGGAATTCCCCACTGTGCCCCATCTGTCCTGCTCAAGCAATTAAATGTGCGGCAGGAATGTTGTAGCAGCTATTTGAGGGTTGTGCAAAACAAAATAAATAAATCAATAGATAAGTAAATAAATAAATAGTAAAAGTAAAAAAGTAAGTGGAATGCTAGGAGGCTCAGAATTCCAGCACTACTAAGCCATCCAGAACTTGCCTTTGTTTTGTTGCTGCTGTTACTTGGCCTGGGCTCAGCCATCCCGAAACCCAGCAGTAGACATTAGCGCAGACAGAACAGCTCCAAGAGAAATCCTGGCGTTTTCGTAACGTACAGAAAAGTACTTTAATTTCTTTCCATTTCCTGCTGCTTGGTTTCTTTCTGGATCCCAGTGGCTCCTAGATACCTAACATCTGAGGGTGTAGGCCTCCCCTGTGGTGGGCATCCTGCAGTGTAGTGTGCAGCCTGGCTGGTGTTCCTCCTCTCTGTGTTCCTGCTGCATGGCTCTGGATGGTGTGTGTGTGTGTGTGTGTGTGTGTGTGTGTGTGTGTGTGTGTGCAGGAATTGCACAGCAGAGTGTGCAGAACAAGTCCAGCTTTCCTGCAAAGTACTAGAAAAGGGAGTCTCTGGGGAGCTCAAATATATCATGTGGGAGGCAGACCATGAAAAGGTTGCAGCAGCGGACGTATCAAAGTGTTTATGAGCTCCTCGTCACATCAGATGTACACGTACAGATTCCATCTCCTGGACCCTGAGAACTGATGATGCACGTGTGTGACTGATGCCACCGGCACTGCGATGAGAGCCCTGTAGAATTTGCAGCTGGACTTTAAATAAGATATTCATTTGTTAAAACAAAAATCTCATAGTTCTTAGATTTAAATAAGATCCAGTGCACTGTAACACAGTTCAACATGTCCAAGATAAGATGCAGAATTGTTCAGCATATGAAAGACCATGGGAGCTCAACTTGAGTGGAACAAAAGCAGATGTCCTGAGATGACCGAGATGCAAGGATTTTTCTCTCAAGGGCTCTATTGCACCGGCTACTCATGCGCTTCAAAGAGTAAGAGAGAGTACATTTGAAACTGCAAAGACAGAACGTATTGCCCCAAAAGTTTTGACTATAAAAAATAAATTAAAATTTAGAGCTAAGAAACAGAGTAAATAAAATAAACACAAGTTCGACAGAAAGAATGCCGGCCAGATAGCTCAGCAGACTAAAGCGCCTACTTAGGCAGATGCAGGGGCTGGGGTTCGATCCCCAGCATGCTGCGTTGGTGCAGCCCCCAGGTCAGGCTGGGACAGCGATTGAGACTGGGCGTGGTGGAGAGGGCCTGTAATCCCAGTGCTTGGGAGGCTGGAAACAGGAGAATCACTACGAGTCTGATCTGTGTAGTGAGACCCTATACATGCAATAATAATAGTAATAATAATAACATAAAAACTAGAAGAATGAAAAAGAGAAAAGAATTAGTAAATTAAAGAAAGATTTACAGAAACTATCCAATCTGAAAAACCAAAATAGAAAAAATTCATTAGAAATATGTATAGGAATGGGAAGGTAGCTTGGTGGCATAAGTGTCTGCTTGGCAAGCACAAGATCCTGAGTTCAATGCCAGGTACCGCATGCTGTGCTAGCCCTGGAACTGGGCATGGTGGCACACATCTGTAATCCCAGTGCTGGGGAGGCTGAGTCAGAAGGATCGCTATGAGTCTAAACTGCATATTAAGATTCTGTATTGAAAGAATAATTTTTTTCAAATGAGTAAATCTTCAGGGATGTGTCTGATAATGCCAAAATGTCACACCAGACATACGTTATAAGGAGAGAAAAAAGTGGAATATGGGGGAAAAGGAAATTTTTTAAAATGGCCGAAAGTCTCTTAAGTTTTGAGAAAAATATAAACTTACAGGTCTAAGACCATTGGGAAGCTCTAAACAGGAATAAACAAAAGACCCGCAAAGAAATCCATGTCCAGATACATCATAACCAAACTACTGTAAACTAAAGAAAAAGCATTACAAGCAGCCAAAGGAGGAAAAGATGGCACCTACTTATAGCAAGCAGTGTTTTAACTATTATTTCCTCACAGGTAACCATGAAGGCAGAGCAAAGTGGCTTCACTTCTTTAAAAATGATTGCAAATTGCTCATTTAAAAATACATTAATTTAAAAGGGAATGCCAAGGCATTTTTAAAACACTGAAGCCAAAGAACTGGCAACCTAGATACCTGGAGTCAGCTAAACAATTGTGAACAATGAATAAAAAAAACAAGGTGTTCTTAGAAGAAGAAAAACTAAGTGAATTCTTAACCAACCTATCGTCTGCTTTACTTATGAAAAGAGGCATATAAAAATATAGTGACACCCTGAGGAAAATTGAAATATTAGAGATGAAAGAAGAGTCAGAGAAATGTTACCTTCCTATTACACAAATTCCCTTTCACAATATCTATTGTACCATTTAAATTTTAATTACTTTTTCAAGTTCTCACACTAGTGAGCTAATATGATGTTTGCACATGTGGATCTGATTTATTTGCATATTTAAATCTGATATTTGAAGATACCATCATGTAATACAGCAACCATTGTCAAATTCCTATTACTTTGTTTAGTGAAATTTTGTATAGCTTCTAATGCTGTTTTAATCTATCACTATTTTTTTCCATTTATTTTTATTTTATTAAAATACAAATGTCAATCAGACAGTTTCAAAACACCTTAACCATACAGAGTCGATGAATTAATACATAGCAAACTGTTTTCATAGCGTTTTGGTATTGTACAAGGTGCATACATGATATTATATTTACAGGTTTTTTTTATAGGTGAAATTATATCAAAAATTCAATAATTATTTACCTAGTGGATGACCATAGCAATAAAAGCCGACATAATATCCTGTCCAACCACCAATAGTGCAGATCTTGCCTATCATAGAATTATGTAGAAGCACAGCATTATCTATCCCAACTTACTGTCTAAACACACACATCATGATTTTTTCTTTCTACAACCCTTCCTTTGTCTACACCTGTCAAAAGTGGGCACTCCATTGACATTCAACTACCTTAGGTGCTTGAACTCGACACCACAATCCAACACAGTCCAGCATTCTGCAACCATAGGGAGTTATTCAAAGAAATTGTCGACCATATCCATTTACAGCTCAGCTTAATATTAT